>PVJX010011729.1:0-52609 GCA_004027295.1 Dolichotis patagonum | reverse complement strand
TATTTCTGGTTTGAATTTCTCCATAGCTTTCCCTATTTGCATATTTATTTCATTTGATATCATTTCAGACATTTCAGGTGTATGGCTTCTTTTTTCTTCTATGTACAGAGCTTCTAAGCTTTCCTGGGGAGGGCTAGGGCTTTGAGCCTGCCTTTTGGTCTTCCCTTTTGTCATTTTTCTGTATTTCCTTACTTTGAGCGGTGTTCCAAAGCTTTCTCTGCTTATGTGGCAAATTACCTGTTACACCCTCAGTTCCTGGAGGGGCAGTGGCTCCCCCACAGGCTCCTGGCTTCCTCACAGAGTCCTAACTCCCCTCTGTGGGCTCCTGACTCCCTAAGTTGTAAGGCGAATGCTGGGTGTGGCCACCCTGGAGCCTGTGGCATCGCAGGCAGGCCAGGCCTCCATGCCTTGTCCCAGGCAGGTCTCCAGGAGGTTCCCTGCGAGTGAAGGGCCTACAGGTCCCAAAGAGTCAGGCCAGAATGTTGGTTTCTGAAAAGTTCCCGGTCCCAAACAGACCTGGCCAAGATGCCAGTCTCCACAATATTCCCAATTCAAACAGCCCGGGCCACTCTGCGGGTCCGAGAGTTTCGGGTCCCAAAGAGACAGGCCGAGATGCTGCTTTCTGGGAGACTTCCTGGAGGTGAAGGGCGGGGCTACGGGCCCAAACAGACCTGGCCCAGATGCGGATCTCCAGGCAGTTCCTTGAGGATGAAGGGCGGGCCTACCAGCCCCAGAGTCACGCCGAGATGCAGGTCTGCGCAGACTTTCGATCCAAATAGCCCAGGCCACTCTACAGGTCCCAGAGTTTCGGGTCCCAAAGAGACAGCCTGAGATGCTGCTTTCTGGGAGACTTCCTGGAGGTGAAGGGCGGGGCTACCCAGTTTCAGATTTTTAAGTCGGAAGTCAATATTTGACAGCAAGGGAAAGAAATCAGTTGCTAACAGTGTATCTATTATTGGTCCCTGATGATCAGGGTTGTGGTTCGGATCTTGGTATAGGTTATTTTATTTTATCTTATCCTCTTCCTCTATTTACAGAGTAAGAGATTTTCCTCTACAATTCCCTTTAGCCTAAAATAAAATAAGTGTGTTTCTTTCTCATTTGGGAATTAGTCACAATCTTTTGTATTAATTTCACTGATGCTGTCAGAATTATCTGGCTTAAGGATTTTCACTTCCTGTTGGATGCATGCTCTTTAGGAAACTGTTATTTGGGTCCTCCTAATTACTCCTGTTCCTGAGTGGTTCATGAAAACCTGCCCGGTTCTTCCTGTGACAAGCCTTGCTGCGTGCCGTCGGGGAGTCCTAACGCGTGGACACTGATCCTGTCTCAGGAAGCAGATGGTAAGGGAGAGGCACTTCATGTCAGTCTTGCTCCTATCTCTTGTGTGCAAAAACAGGTCTTTCATAATAACCATTCTCTCCAGTAACTGGACAATCCAGTTACTTTATTTCCTAGGGCAGACAAAATCACTCTCATATTTGCACTCCACTGGGTAGTGGAGAAGAATGTATGTGGGAACTAAATGTATCAACTGAAAGAGTGTCTTTAGCTGAGCATCGTGGCCCGTGTCTGTAATCTCAGCAATGCCAGAGCTCAAGGCTAGCATGGGCAGCTTAATGAGACCCTGTCTCAAAATAAAAAGGGGTCTGGCTCAGTGGTAGAGTACCCCTGAATTTGGTCCCCTGTACCAATACAAAAGACTGGATTTGGTATTTTCTGTTTAAATTCAGCCATGTAATCAGCGCTGAGGTTTCCGTAGAGAAATTAAAGATTTGCCAGAGGAAGCTAAAGAGTCCTGAAAGTCCCTTCTTAACAAAGCCTGGCTTTCAAGCCTGGCTTGCTTGGCCTCAGAAGTCCTGCACTGCCTTTAAAAGCTGAACCTTTCCTTTGGCCTTTGTTTGCACCGATCCTTATCTTCTCAGCACAAATCATCTGTGGCTTCTTTACTAATTTTTAGTTGAGGTTTGCTCTCTGGCTCTGCTTGCCTTAGGTACATGATTGCCTTCTATATACAGAAGGAAGGAAAGAAAGAAAAGGAAAGTGAAAAAAATGACTTTGTACTACATACTTTTTAAAAAAGATATGGTATACAGTCACTAACTAAATTTAATAGAAAGAGAATTTCACATTTCTGTAAGGTGAA
This sequence comes from Dolichotis patagonum, assembly GCA_004027295.1. Lineage (NCBI taxonomy): Eukaryota > Metazoa > Chordata > Mammalia > Rodentia > Caviidae > Dolichotis > Dolichotis patagonum. The sequence continues at coordinate 50,463 of PVJX010011729.1, read as the reverse complement.
GAATACAACCAGAAATGAGCCAAGAAATGGCCAATTGACCTTTTCCCAGAATCTGTTGTAATTTTAAGCCAAGAAAGTATTCTGTCACTCATATCTCCTTTAGAGAGGTCATGAAACTGTCCTGCTATTCTCAAACTTAACACTTGATTGAAGCTTACACTAGTAGACAAACATGCTTTTCCTGTTAGGCAGTTGAAGGACTATGTGTTACTAAAAGTGAAAGATTTGGATGACAAAATGTAGAAGGGAACAAAAAATTATTCCATTTCAGTCAAGTTCTAAGCCGCTGTGACGGTACACCCACGTAAGCTAAACCGATTTGATATGGATCAATTCCTTATGTGTTACACAGACTCATATAATTTCCACATTGGTCAAATATTGTGTAATTCTCTGCCTCATGGACCTCTGGATTTTTACCAAGGAGCAGGGAAATTATTATTTCTTTGGCGTACATGAATATTGAATAGATGCTGCTAATTTTTTTGCACTAAAAGGCATAGACTGGGGAAATTATTATGCATGTGCAAAAAAAATGATTATATACTTGGTCCTGGAATTATTGACTAAGAAAGTTAGAATTAGATATTAGAAGTTAACTTTTGTTAATCTTCCCATGTTATAAATTTATTTCAACAAATGCTTATTGTGTACCTGAGGCCCAAAGATGTCTGATAAAAAGTTGTCAACTCTTATTGTTCGCTACAATTATCTGGAGATACTTTATAAATGAAATAGCTGGGCTCCAACCCAGCAGCTCTTTTATAATTAATCTAATATGGGGCCTGGATATTGGTAATTTTTTAAACTTCACAAGTGATTCTAATGCTGCTAGAAATGCCTCTCCCTCATTACAAAACAAATCTGACATACTTTTATTATGCATCTTATCAGAACAAGACTACTCATATACCTCAATTAACTAAGTTGATGAATGAATGGGAAGAAATTAGAGGAACTCTCCAGAGGCTTCTTCACTTCCGTTGGTTTCTGTCTCATTTCTTTTACCTGTACTTACTTTTTTCAACTAGCCCTACACTGCCTTTTTAAAACTAAAATTGAATTCCAACATGAAACACTTCCTTATTCACTCCAATCATGGATTCTTTGAAAATATTTTCAAATAACTGCAGACAAATTCGGTTTTGTAGCTAACTAACTCGAGCTAACAGGAGTCACAAATAGGGGATTCTGAGGTTGTACAAATCTCAGAGACCACTGCCCAGCGGTAATTTTGAAGAAAGAGTTGAAGTCTTAGATACCATAAGCTTCTGGAGACAAAGTTTCCAGGACTGTAAGGCCTGAGAATGGTTTCAGAAGCAAAATAGAAATCAGGAAGTAAACAGTCAGGTTTTTAAGTACAGAAATGTTGTGTGAGATCAGCCCCTGGTGGTCACTTTAACTATCACAGTTGTCTAGCCTCGGAGTTGAGAGGACTTGGCCTGATACTGCCATGTTAACTTCCCTCTCAGATCACACAAGTCATAAGCATGGAAGTTATAAAGTTCTACTATTCCCTATATTATACATAGATAGATAATAATTCTCTTTCTCTAAAACAGGCTTATATTTCTTCAGTTGTTTGGCATCATTTGCAGGAGAAAATTCCAGAAAGTGAACAAAAAGAGAAACAGTCCCTTGTTATCTTGCCTCTTCCCACTGCTCCATCTTCACATTGTTTCTTCAGAACTCCATCTGGATTCTGCAACAGAATGCAGAGTTTTCTGAGTAGAGATGTAGGGGTAAGCATTGCGTGGGTTTTTTATATGCAAAGACTGGAAGGGATTCAAACGGTAGGCCATGTCACCAAAGTTGCAAATGTGTATTTATGAAGTGTTTGAGGCAGGAGAGGATCGATGGCTGACCTTTCCTGCTGCCAGTACAGGTTCTTCTCTGACATAGACAAGACTATGGAAACATTTCTTCGTTCTGAAATAGACAAAGTGCAAATGTGATGCCTTTCAAAACGGGCCGCAGTAGGGAACAGTAGGGAGGACTGCAGACAATGGCTGTGGGTAGCACGAGTCCTGTCTTGGATTCCTCCCTCTGTAAAGGGGTGACAGTGCTGCAGGACTTCCCACGCATCATCTCACCTTAGAAAGACAGTGCAGCGGAGAGGGATGCAGAAGGTTTAGGGTGTACTATACTTCTGGAGATGTAGATTAGGGAAAGATTAATTGACATGGTGACGTTTGGAGTCTCAGATATCATACAAGTAGTCCATTCATTCAGTGTATCCAATGATTGAAAAAAAGTATGTGCAATGCATGATTTTACATATTGGAGACAAACTGAAAATTGATGAATGAACAAAGCCTTTTCTTCCATGGAAAGACAGATAACAATGAGGAACCAAATAGGAGAAAGTCAGATAGCGATTCCTTGCAACAAAGGACACAAAGCAAGGGAATATGTCAGAAGGAAGGGGAGAAGTGGTTAGGCTGGGTGGCGTGGTTGGAGAAGGCCACCCTAAGCAACATGGAACCTGTTTGGCAAAGGTCTGGGGAAAGGTGTCCAAAGTGAGGCAGAGGAGGAACTAGCAAAGGTGAAACCTGGGAGGTAGGACTACGCTGGGGCAAGGCACTGAGTGTCCCAGAAGGTGAACTGCTTCATGGAACAAAGCAGAGCACATTTGGGATGGAAACTCATTACTAAGGTCAGGTCTGACAAAACCGCAAGATAAAAAATGTTTACAGTGATTTCCTCCTCTTTCTGGAACCTATTTCCTGACCTCATTTAATCCCTAAACGCTTAGCAAATTGTCTTTAGAAATGGATGTGATAACGTAGGTACACCAAAAAGTCTAAGGCTAAAGAGGAATTGTTCCTCCTAAAGGTATTTGATTTGAATTAAATGGCTTTAGTTATAAAATTTGATGCATCAGTTGTTTGGGTAGCAAGTATTTTATTGGTAAGTATGCTTTTATTTCCTACTAATATTGTGATAAATTACTATCGACTTAGTGACACAACAATATCAATTTTTACCTTACTGGTCAGGACATCAAAACAGCTGAGCTCCTGGAAGCAGTCCACATTCCTAGGCTCGCTCTGGAACCTGCTTCGCTCTGACCTTTGCTTCCACCAGCACGTCTGTGACCTCTGACCATCCTGCCTTCCACTGAACATACTTTGATAATCCCAGACAATGTCTGCATCACAAGACCCTTAATTTAATCACATTCGCCAAGCTCCTTTTGTGGGGAAAGGTGATATATTCACAGGTTTGTTAGGGATTAGAGTTGACATCTTTTCTACTGTGGGGATGATGTTCTTTATCTGTATGTGGAGACCACAGACAGCTCTTTTATTTCTGGGTTGTTTCTGCTTACTATTTCCTGTGAAATTTTGGGAACAGATAGTCCTGTAGTATATAGACTAGATTTTCCAGACCAGCTGAGTAATTGTTCTTGATCTTATTGCACTTGTGATTTTGAACACATTGTTTACAAGGTTAATTTGGAGAGCATCTTCTGGGATGGGGCTTCTCACACTCTACAGAGTGTGGTCTCTTTGGTATTTGAAAAGCAAAGGTGTCATGAAACAGAAACAGCAGAACCTAAAAGAATGGAGACTAATGCTTATTTACTAAGAAAGTACCAAGGTGTGATGAGCACTGTATGCAGAGTCTGGTGGCAGGTATTTCGGCCTTCCTGGCATTTGGGGAGCAGTCCTGTTTCTGAACTTTTCAGAAAGTGAGAACTGGGTCTTGTGGGTTAATCTATGAGCTAGCTGAACTGTTTTGTTTCCACTCTCTCAAAAACTAGGCCCTCTAAGGGAAAGGAGACAGCTCTCTACTACAATTAGCACCCTGTATTTTCATAAACCGAACTCCATCACGTTCCTATTCTAAAGGAATTGTGTTCTTCCTGTCACATTTACCCCATTACCATCTCTTCCTTCAGTGAGTTACTAAGTTAGAATCTTCTTTATTTACCACAGTCAAGCTTTCAAAGATCTATGCCTTGCTGATTTAACACTTGTAAGTTTACCGCCAGTGGCCTTTGCTTATCTTTTGTAACTTTTGATGTGTCCAGGCTACATTTAATATTTGTTGATAAAAAGAGTTCAACAGGCACTTTCTGGTTTATTGCTGTAACTAGCTAAAATAATGGCTTACAGAGAGACTTAAAAATTAAGTTTTCTTTATTGTTACCATGCATTAGATCAATGTTGCTATTGTAATAAATTACTACAATTTTGTGACACAACAATACCAATTTTTACCTTACAGGTCAAGACATCAAAATGGTTGTAGCGGAGAATTCATTTCCTTTTTCAGCTTCTAGAAGCTGCCCACATTCCTAGGCTTGTGGCCCTGCGTCACTTTGGAAGAATATGGGCTTTTCTAAATGTAGAATCATCAAAATTATCATGGGGGGATTTACGATGTTTTCTTTATATGAACATTATCTAAATTTGAGCAGGAGGCAAAATAGTTGGATGAGAGTTGGATTTGGGGAATTCAAAGGCCGCCTCTAGAGTATGCCTTGGGCTCTGTTGCTACTACCTGAGTGATCTTGTGAGCACTTCATGTCCTGCCAAGTCTCAATTTACTCTTCTGTTAAACTGGGTTAGTAACAGGGTTATGAAAAGGTCTATTCCAAGTCATGGACTTAATACATAGTAGACAGGTGAGTATTTGCTGGGTTAAATGCCTCACAGTTGGAGTTACTTTAGCAATGCTGACGAGGGTCTATAGAGAAAGGGTTCAAAGTTACTACAGTTGGGTGACATGATACCAACATATCCAGCGAGGGCAGTGCGAACCACATTTGTTTCAGACTTCTTAGCTGTTGGGACATGGCTAAGGATCTTCTAACAAAGTCGAGTATACATCAGTCATTGTATAGTAAAACACTTAAAACCATTTTTGAAACTCAAACATTGTTATCTCGTCTGTAATTTTTGCCTATAATAATGATCATGGGATTGTGTAAGGCAACGTAACAAATTCTGCAAGAATTTGCTCCTAAAAACCTACGGTAGAGCTAAAATGAAGACATGCTGATTTTCTGCCTTGAAATCGTGGCGGCATCTGTGCGGAGCGGGAATTCGGCAACCCCCAGAGTGGAGAGAGAGAGGCTGCGTGTCAAAGGCGCCAGGTCACTCTGCGACCTGCGGCTCCTGCTGTTTAACAGTAAGAGTGCGGATCGGGAGCCTCTGCTTTTTGAGAATCTGGCTCTTCGAAGGTGCTGAACGTTCCGCTTCTACAAAGGAGGAGCAACCACTCGGCGGGGAGGCAGGCTGCAGGGCGGCTCCTGGCCGCTGGGCTGCGCCTCGGGGGCCCACGGCTCCCGGCCTTCGGCCGCCAGAGGCCAGCAGGGGGCCTTTCCCAGGGCGCTCCCCCAGATCGCCAGCCCCGGGGCCCGCAACCGCTCACATAGGGCTAGCCAGGATCACATATTTGGGACACTGGGTCATCCAACAACGACAGGGCACAACCAAGCGACAACGGTCGCCCTCTCCATCTGCGGGGACTGAAGGAAAGCAAGCGAGGGCCCAGCCACGAGGGCGTGCCCGAAGGCAGCCGGGAACCCCGCGTTTCTCCGCCCACCCGCGGTAGGGGGCGGGACAGACCAGCCTGAGCCCCACCCCCGACAGGGCTCTAGAGGGAGGAAGTGACGTAAACCCTAGCCATTTCCGGTGGGCCGAAACTAGGAAGAAACTTGGAGCTTCTCGGGCGCCAGCTGCCTGTCGCGACAGCCACTGCTGCTGTGCTCAGTGGCCCGGCTGAGCTGCAGTCGGGAGGCCTGGGCATGGGGCAGTCTGAGCCTTCTGTGGCGTGAGGCGCGGGCCCTCCCGCGGGTCCCCTGACAAGCTGCAGGCGGGCAGGCGGGAGGCGTCGTCGCAGCGTCGGTCGCGGTCCCCGCCGTTGGCCGGGCTCCGGCACCATGAACATAGACGTGGAGTTCCACATCCGCCACAACTACCCGTGGAGCAAACTGCCGGCCAACGTGAGGCAGGTACGGGCAGAACCGGGGACTGGGCCCCCAGCGGCTCGGCCCCGCCCTCCCGCACCTGCTCTGCGCGGAGAGGCCAGGCTGCCTCCCTCCGCAGAGTCCTGCCCTTTTCCCCGGCTACGGCGTCAAGGCCACTGACCTGAGGCCCAGGATGCAGAGGGGACACCTCGGGCCCGGGCGTCTGTATGACGGGCCGTCGCCGAGACGGATAGAATGGTGTCCTCAGGACTCGCCTGGAGCCTTCGCCCGCAGCCTCCGTCTACCGGACGCCTAGGGTGCCGAGATGTAGAGCTCGGTCCTTGACCCCCACCCAGAACTTCAGGCTAGTGGGAAGAGGAAGAGAAACTGAAGAATGAGGTATAGGTTGACGGAGCCCAAACCTACCTTCTTTGCTGTGTATGTAGGAGTAAGAAGTTGTCCAGGAGACTTGGCGAGGATGTGTCTAGAGGCGTTTAAGTTGGGTCTTAGAGCACCAGTGAGAGTTTGTGAGCTAGAAGAAATAAAGATTTTCCCAGGGGTTAAAAACGTTCTTTGGAAAAACTTGCCCAAGTAAAAGAACAAGTCTCCAGAATAGTGAGCCACCGAGTACCTCGAAGTCTGGAGTTGTCGGTGTATTGTGTTATTTGGAGATGATGAGTCCGCAGGGGTGGGAGTGGGTGAGGCGGAAGAAACAGTCAGGACTGGGCTTTGAAAGGGCCTTACCCTCTTTGTCTGACTGGACCTGTCCTTAGACAAGATACGTCTTAAGTTAGAGATACGTCAACAAGAGTGTAGGATTTCGGGGAGTTAGTGCTCAAATTTTTGAGTGGCAGTTTACTCAGTTGTTTAACATTTATTAAGGACGTGTTCCTTGTTCTGGGCGCAAGTAATTTGCAGCAGTCAACGAGACAGAGCCTGCCTTCATGGAGCTTATATTCTTGTGCAGAAAGAGCAGCAGTAAACCAATAGAATAAATACTACATAGTGAGTGAGTGGTGGTAGAATTTGAGAAGCTGGCGATAAGTGCTGAATAGGAAACACTTTCTCTGACCTTCATTTCTTCCTGCTTGTTTGAGAGTAACATTGTGTTTTTGTTGGAACCGGGCATTGTTATTTTGGAAAGCTTGAAGTGGGGTGGTGGTGACACAGATTGTTGTAGTTTACTTTGCTACCCCTTCCCTGCAAGTAGTAAGAGAATAACATGCAGTCTGGTGATACATCCCGTGGCAGAGAAAATGCTTTTACTTAATAGATACCCAAAGCTCAGGGAGTGGAAGGATACATTTCAGGAATGTGGAATTCTTCTGTGTCTGGCTGTCTAGTCAGATTTATCTGAAACTGGAAAAATGAAGTGCTAATCCTGAAGGAACATGATCTCTTAAGAATGAGGGCTTAGGCTGGGGATTTAGCTCAGTGGCTTAAGCGTCTGCCTGGCAAGCTCGAGGTCGTGAGTTCCATCCCCGGTACAAAAAAAAAAAAAAAAAAAAAAAGGGCTTAGTTAGATATGTTTGTTTGGAGTTCTGTAACATATCTAAAGACAGTTGGGAGACCAGTAATCCTTTTTTTCTTACCATTTTTTCTCTACTGTTTCATCAAAATTAATGCAGCGTAATGAAAGGTAAAGTAGTTGGGTACTGACAAAAAGCTTTCTAAAACTTGCTTATGATTATTAAAAATAATCACAGGACAGTGTTAAGATTAGGTCCAAATACCAAATTAAAGTAAAAATGAAAAATTGTTTTGCAAGATTACTTAAAGCCGTAAACTTAAAGAATAAACTTGGTCATTGGAAAATACTAAAAAACTCATTTGTACAGGTTTGTTATCAAACACTTGAGCCCTGCCTCTTTTCCTGTGTCAGGCTCTGTATTAGAGTACTGCATCAGCTTTCTGTCTGTTTTCTTGCCTTCGGTCAGAATAGGACACTCCCATCCATTCTTCACACTACATTGGGATGAGGTTTCTAAATTGCAAACCTAGTCCCACCACTACCTGTCTCATCACTTGTGGCTTCTTTCTCAGTCATTCAGGAATTTCCATCTACTGTGAGGTTATCCTGACCTAAATCTGGAAGAGCTGCCCTTGGGTATCCTGCCATCGCACTCCTTCATCGTAATGCTAAGCCACCGTGATGCATTTTCTGGTTACATTATTTATGCTTTTGTGTTGTGAGCACCAGACACATAATTGGTTTTTAATAAGTATTTATGGCAGGAATGAATGGTGGCATCAGCCTGAGGTATTTCCTGGGCTGTGAAAGCTCAGCCACTTTAAAACTGGGGAAAATTCTTTGTGTGGATAGAACTTGTTTTTTAGTACTGTAAGTTCTGATGATATGATTTCCAGTAAGTTTTGATGAGCTAAGTTTGGAAATGATTCATATTTCCTAGTTCTAAAAACTAGAGGAAGAAAATTTAGATTTTTTAAAAATATAGTTTAAGCCAATTTTTTGTAGATGAAATATTTTTTATATGGCATGGGTTGCATTAGACTTTTAAAAAAAAACATTAAAAGTTGTAGATGGGGCCATTATTAGGATTTTCTGTAGCTTACTTGTATTCGTTGTTTAAAGCAATTCGTAGTTTAAAGCAATTCGTAATAAACAGTCCATTTATTTTAAGGGAAATCTTATGACCGAGATTCTGTGTAATCCAAAAAGAACCAATTAAAAATATGATTTTGGGAGGAGGGGCATTTTGGGATATACATATTGGTGTTAGTGTCTCTAGGAGCAGTGGCGAGTCTGTGCGTTTAGGCTGACTTTCTAAACAGTGTTACAATACCTGTTATGTGCAGCCCAATTTGATTTGTCAGACCTTGTCCCTGTTACTGCAAAGCCAGCATTGTCTCAAGAGTAAAGGGTTTCCTGAACTGCATTACAGCTATGATTGGTAACTGTTTTAAAATGTACATGGTGGGAGGTTTGAATATGGGTAGACATGCAGTGTTGGGGCAAAGAATTTCTGAACAAGGTCATTTTATTTTACTTGGCTAGGGAAGAATTTTTAGGTATTTATCTGCACACACACATTAATTAATTAGAATCAGTCATTAAAACCTAGTACAAAAACTTGTATGTTTCATAGATTTTGTTTTCTCCAGTGAGGCTTACAAATAATGAACCCTTATATTTTGTAACTTACTTTATAAGTAAAATCTTGATTCATTTATAAATAAGCATTTTATTGAAATAAAGCATTCTAGACCTACTAGAAATAGAATTTGAAAGAATAAAATGGTTGTTACCACTAAATTCAAAGACTTTGAAACAGAATAACAAAGCTTATGTTTGGAACTTGCTAAGCTAGCAAAATAGTGTGCTTGTGTGAGTTTGCAAATGTATGTGTGTGTTTTGCATTCCCCAAGAAAAAACTTCCGTTTGGCAGTAGAGCTGGAGAAAACCTTAAAAGTTTGACAGAAGTGTGTCATTTTGAATCTTCTAATAATCTTCTGTACTGACCCAGGCTGCAGTGTTATATCTAGAGGATAGTGGAGTGGTTTCTTCAAAGTGAAATCTACTTCTGACCACTTATAGCATTAAAACATGAAAGCAGTTTGAGCATATTCTGGTAGTAGTGTAAATTCTGTTTAATTGTGAAAAACCATTCTAAATGCAAGAAGGCAAACAATTTTCTTACATGTCCCATTTTTTCTTAAAATGCTATCCACCAAGTATGTCTGGTTGGGGTCAATTTATTTAGATGTGAGTTTTTAACTGTTTTGAAGAGTGCCTTAAATGAAAGACAGGGGTATGTATTTTTACTTTGACTTTTAAAAACCTATAAGAAATACAGGAATCTGTCATTGATTTCCTAAGGTACTTTAGTCCACTTTATAGTATAGGTATGGAAAGATCATACCTAGTAATTAGGAAGTGGGTAAGAGTCATAAATTAAGTTTATGGACACACATTGTCTATGATGTTGATGGTCAAGCATACTTATTCTTTGCTTTCATAAACATTTCATCTTTGAAGTTAAAAAACTAAATGCATTGCTTGAAAGTATATCGCTTGTTAAAAAAAAAATACAGATGACTGTCTAGCCCTGGATATGCATCTGTGGATTCAACCAACTTCTGATTGAAAATGTGAAACTTTGTGTCTGTACTGAACTTGTAGAGACTTTTTTTTAGCATTATCCCTATACAGTACAGTGTACCGTGTATTTACTCAGCATTTATATTGTAGTAGGCATGTAAGTAATCTAGAGAACATTTGAGGTACACTGGAGGGTAAGTGTAGGGTTAATGCAGATGTTGTGCCTTTTTATGTGAGTGACTTGGGCATCCGGGGGTTTGGGTATCCTTGGAGTTGTGGAACCAGTGCCCATGGATACCAAGGAACAGCTCTGTGCCAGAATTCTGAAATTGTCTCCATGTTTCCTATTAAAATCGTAAGGAAATGGCATTTTAAAGAAGCAGTTTTAATGTGCATTCTCTAGGTACCAACCATAGTCCTTGGTTACAAATAACTATGAGTCAGGGGTCTGTCTTTAGTTAACATTCTTAAATTTAAGTAAATGTAAGTACAGAAAACCACTTATCCATCCATGTGACACTTGCAGATTGGGGGCATTCAGGGAGCAGGTCTTTGTAAGAAAAACTTTACTGCTCTTTGATTTGCATTAGGTAATTTCAGTAAGTCGTGTTATAAAGCCAGGCTGGAAGGAAAACACATTGAATTTGTGCACTAATACCACAGCAAAAAAGATAAGGAAACTTAAGGAAATACTCTTTATTCAGTTTTGGAAATTAAAGGAAGGATAAAATTAGAGGTCATGGCTTTGAAAGTTTGTGGGGAAGAAGGTACCATTGATTTTAGAAGCTGTTGAATAACTCTCTGAAATTTCTTTTAGAGTCTCGGAAATTCACAGAAAGAATATGAAAAGCAGGTTGTCCTGTACAGTATCCGCAATCAGTTACGATACAGAAATAATTTAGGTAAGCACAGACATTTCCACATTGAGGTGGAAATGACCTTTTCTGACTTAACATTTTTATAAACATATCTTTTCAATACATGTTTCAGGGTACTGGAGTATTCCATGTAGAGAGTTTAAGAACCCATACTGACCCATTCTGCTTACCAATTTGAATTAGCAAGTGCATTTTTCTAATTCTGATGAAAATTATCTTTCAGAATAGATTACTGATTTATAGTTTATAAATTTTTTTCCTACAGAATATTAATCTTAATTCAGTGCCCTCATTTGCCTGAAAATATGTCAGAAAAGGAAAAGTACATGAGTTCTTAATAATTTTCAACTTTGAATTTTGCTTTGTAAGCTGTACATTTTAAAAAGCTATAGTGTCAATGAAAAATACTTTATATTGTAATTGGAACAGATTTTAAGCACAGTTGGTTCCATGATATTTTTTATGCCATTTAAAAAAATTTGCTTTTTATTTGTCAGATAACTGTTCTGCTGTCCTGCTAGCCTTTCCTCACTCAGTCATGTTTAAGCATAATATTTAAGTGATAGTTTTTCTGTGTAAACATTTTCCATGGAAGCCAGAGGGCTTTTTTTTCATTAAAACAACAAAGCAAAACAAAAAGCCAGCAGTTTGTAGAACTATTCTTGACTTATAAAAAACTAGCTTGCATTTGGCTATCTTGTAAAGTTATGTAGAAAGGAGTCGGATCATTTGGTAGCCTACACTTCATACCTTTGAATGAGCATGTTACTATTCCATGCCTATTTTCTGATTTGGTAAAAATTATTTCTTAACTTACCTGTCTTATTATATGTTTTTGCTTATATATTCTAAAGCTGTTTGTAGTGCTATAATTATTCCTTTCTTCCAATTTAGAGTATTTTATTGGTTTTTTTTTTTTTTTTTTTTTCCTTTTTGAGACAGGCTTCACTGTGCAGTTCAGGCTGGCCTTGAACTCACTTTGTAGCCCAGACTGGCCTTGAACTCACAGTGATCCTCCTCCTTCATTGTCCCGAGTGCTGGGATTACAGGTGTGAGCCACCATGCCTGCTACTGGTTCTTTTCTAATTCATGTGCTTTAAAAAAAAATTAAATTGGTTTGTAAAATGAATTTAACTGTGGGAAACCTGGAAGCACTGAAAATGTCCTTCTTTCTGTAGTTAAACATGTCAAGAAGGATGAGCGGAAATACTATGAGGAGCTACTGAAGTACAGTCGTGATCATCTCATGCTGTACCCTTACCACCTGTCGGATATCATGGTGAAGGGCCTGCGGATCACACCCTTTTCCTACTACACTGGGATCATGGAGGTAAGTTTCCTGTGTGCGTGAACTCATGGGAATAGGGTGGACCACATGGCAGAACACTTTGCTGCCGATAACCAGCTCTGCATCTAAAACAGATACTGTTTCTGAAACTATGGCATGAAAGGGTGGGTCGGCTATTTGTGTTAGTGCCACACTCGCACAAGTAGTCATCGTGATTGGTGTTTTCACATTGGAAAGATACCTGTTTTTCTACTGTGTGTTCTTGAAGGTATCGGTGACTCTTTGTACCATTTAGTAGTAGTCATTTATGCAGGGTCTGTGTAAAATGTATTGGTTTTAATATATAATAAAGGTTGAAAATGTGGGTGAAATAATCATTAAGTGCAGAGAAATGTAATGTACTTATTCACTAACTGTATAAATGAATCATGGCATAGACACAACATGGTGTGTGCTTCAAGAAAGAAAGGCTCCCTCCTTTTGAAGTCTGATAGCCTAAGTAGCATAACGAAGAGGTGGAATAGTGTAAAAGAAGGTGGCGGATAATCAGTACAGAGGATAGTTATTGCTGTCCTTTTACTTTTCTGGTGCCATCCACGAGGTCAACAAATAGATGGAGCTTTTGTTCTTTTACCAGCTTTTATGCCAGTCTTACCCAGGTTCTTGCTGCTGTGTGATTTCTGTTCTTAGGCCACTGAAGTTAGCTTCTAGGTTGAAAATGGGTCTGATCCTTAATAAACAATTGGTTTATTATTGGAGAAACAGATTGGAGCTGGAGAAGCAGGAGCTGGAGAAGCAGGTTTAACTCTCACCACTGAGACTCAGAAGGAGCAAAGGCCACTGAGTGTTAGAATCGTCATTGATAGGGCATATTTTGGATGCAGGTTGATGGGGCTGTGACCCACGAAACCTTCCCTCAGTGTAGGAATCCTAGGATCAGGTGTGAGTGGGGAAGCTGCAAGCCTAAGCTGTAATAGAGGCGTGCAAGGATGCACAGCTTCCCCAGGGCCAAGCTTATATGGTGACCTTCTGGGATTCACAGTGCTGTAAGAAAAGCAGACGGGAAAGTGTGCCCTTTAATTACTGGGTTGCGACTGTAAATAAGAACCACAGTATCAGTGTGGCATGTATGCTTTAGGGTGACAAACTGTGTCCTCAGTGCTTCTTGTAATACTTATTATTGTTTGTCTATAGCAATATGTACTTACACACATGCTTTTATCTAAGGAACGCTTGCATTTCCATTTTTTTCTTTTTAAAAGGACATTATGAACAGTGAGAAAAGTTATGACTCATTGCCCAATTTTACTGCTGCTGACTGTAAGTATTTCATTGTGCTGAAGGAGGTAACGTTCAGATCATGCCTTTGTACATACATGTTGTTCTCTTTTCATGTCGTAATGTTTTTAACCTGAAATAAGTGAAAAATGAAAACAGGGAACAACACTAATGGAAGTTTTATCACATAAACCAAATATAAGATTTAGTCTAAAAGTAAATTTGGATCAGAATAATAAGACTATCCTGTTTCTAGAGAATGAAGTTCTTTTTGATATTTGGGTTATGTGAATAGTAAGTGGAGAAAGATAGTTTGGGCAGAATATTTTGACACTTTGATGTATAGTTTTTAACCGACATAATTTGTTAGGGTTGTGTTATGTTTATTTTAATGATGGACTGTATCTGTCTGAAATGTGACAGTTCTGTGTGTAAAAAGCTTTTGCTGAGGAATTTATTTTTACTTCTTGAAATTAGGAGGACTTCTGCTTTTTTAAAATGTGATTTAGCATTGTTGAAAGTATCTGTTTGAGCTCAGCTCTTCTGAAGTTCAGTTTCCTTTTGTTTGAAGAATTCTTTTTTAAATTTGTTATTAACTGGGCATACCAGTTAGTAATCAAAAGATGAACACAAGCTGAGGATTTTTCCTAAAATCACTTTGAGTATACTGACATTTTAAGAAGTAGTATTTATTTATTTTTTATTTATAGTATCTATTTTTAAAGGAAAGACTTTTCTTACAGGTCTAAGGCTTCTTGGCATAGGAAGAAACCAGTATATTGATCTTATGAATCAGTGTAGGTCATCAAAAGTAAGTCATTTCCCTTTTTCATTATTTGGCTTTCTTACACAGTTTTTTTTTTTTTTTTAAAGTGGCAAAAATAATGAATTGTAACCTCTTTGATCTAATAAAATATATGTAATAGAGGTCAATATGCTCTAGGTTTTAGTGTAAATCATTATTGAATTAAAACATCTAGAGCAGGAAATGTCTATTTTTAACAATTAATTTTGCTCTGTTTGCCTTTTTACTTGTCCATTGTAACTCCAGAATTCACTTAATGGCTGAAATAAGTGCATATTCAAATGTATTTTTCAACTTTTGTGGTTCATTAGGGTTTATGAATTTTGATCCAGACTTATTGATGAGTGTTTTAAGTAATTTCTTTGAAACAGTTTGAGAGTGAATTTCTCAATTCAATATATATATAGTAGTTAAAATTTTAAAACATGAAAGCTTAATAATATATTTGGTTTGTTACAAGCAATCTTACTATGTGACTGATTTAAAAAAAAAAAAAAAGAAAGTAATCATTTAGATTAACTGCTAATTCTCATATGTTTGTACCATGGCAGAAATTTTTCAGAAGGAAAACGGCTCGTGATCTTCTACCGATAAAGCCGGTGGACATTGCCATAGAGGCATGGTGGGTGGTGCAGGCTGGATATATCACAGAAGATGACATCAAGGTAGAGATCTGTAAAAGTTACTTATAGAACTTTTCTTATTTTGCAGCTTGTAAGTAGTTATATAGTGTTTTTAGAAGATAATGCTATTGATTCTCCAGCAGAAAACCGAACTAATTCAGTTAAAAGTCATCTCAGTAGGCTGGAATACTAGAGTTTCCAAGATAGTCTTTAAAGATGTGGGAGATTTGACTTGGTTCAGGTACAGTAATCTGGAGTGTTAATTAGATAGACATTTAATGGAAAGTGACGTGACACTGTAGTTACCAACAACAAGGATGTGGCCACTGCAAGTATTTTTATGTTGTCTCACTTCGTTCCTGTAACAACCCCAGGGGAGAGTATGATTTGATTCCCCGTTTCACAGATGAGGAAACTGAGCACCGAGCAGTTAATTCAACAGCTCAGATCACAGCAGTAGTGTGGTGGGCAAATGTTTTCACCTGCGCCGTGGGTGGCGAGCCTGTGGCACATGTGTTATTTATTTGTTTTTCTTTTAAGACAAAAGATGTTAATGTATGAGTTGGTTTTTCTGAGCTAAAAGCTAAGTGTTTAGGTTTAGTGTTGGCTTTCTGCAGTAAATAAAGCAGGTGGGTTTTGGGTTTCAGTTTGGGTACTCATTGCTAAAAGGTTCGCCATCCCTGACCTAGGCAGTTTGCTAGGGAACCTGTACGTTAATCACGGGGTTAACACGAGCCACCGTGTTACAATGATCAGTGCTTTGCTATGTTGATACTGTTGAGATCAAGGGAAATAAAATGTCGTGTAGCCTATTTGATACAAACTTTATGTATTTTGCAAGGATAGATGGTTTAGAGGAAAGGGGACAGGTGATGACACTTGGAGACCAGGGCATATATATCTATGTGTAGTTGAGGGAAGATAAATGAGTATAGGACCTTTATTGGGTCTGTGTTGGATTTTTCTTCGGAGGGTCTATTGAAATCAACAAATGGAGTTAGAAATTTTGCTTCAGTGTAAGTACATACTTCTTCATGGAGCTGTCAAACTGCCATAAGCTGATGAGTATGCCACTGGGAATATTCATGTGGTATTTGAGTGAATGTCTGATTTCAAAGCTTCAGAATCAGATTTGCCAATGGCTGTGACTCCAGTTCACAGAAGAGGACTAAATAGTGGTGTTCTTTAGTGAGCTCTTGTTACTAACCAGCAGATATGGGCCTGTCTGTGAATTAGCTCCCCAAATTCTTTTGGTAGCATATTTTCATCTCAAATCATGGTTATGTGCATAACTTTTTTGGGGGGGTCTGAGTTCTGTAGTGATAAGTAAAAAAGTATAGTGATTCAACTACTAATATCTAATCATTGAATTCAACCTGAATAGATTTCAGGAGACTAAATGGGTTAATTTGGACAGAACTTAACTGAGAGTATTCTGCTTTTCTTAGATATGCACTTTGCCTGAGAAATGCGCTATTGATAAGATCATCGATTCAGGCCCTCAGCTCTCTGGATCACTAGATTACAATGTAGTACATAGTAAGTGGTTAGTAGAAATGGTCTTTTGTCAACATAAAAATTTGTTTTAAACCATCCATGATAAATGGTAATTACTTATCAATTAGGGACAAATATTATTTGCTAAGGCATGCCACTGTGTGAAATGTGATCTTAGTTTTCTGTTTTCCAGTGTGTCTATACGTAGCTATCTATATACACTAAAAATTTATATAGTTGAGTGGAAAGAAAAATTTTGTAGTTCTAAGTATGTATAGAAAACTAAGACTTAAGATTAAAAGATTTAAATCTTTTTGTCTTTTATTTTCCTTTTTTTCACATAACATTCAGTTGTAAGAATCTTTGTAGAAGTGTGAGAATCACTTTTAAAAAGTACTCTAGTGTTTCATCTAAAACCAACTGCTTTTACTTTTGTAGGTTTATATAACAAAGGATTTATTTATCTAGATGTACCAATATCTGATGACAGTTGTATAGCAGGTAAGTCTGGGCCAACTTTTTCAGCAGCTCGGAATGGCTATTCAGTGCTAGGCACTGCGTATCATCCTAGTGAGTTAGACATTTTAGAATCTTAGATTTTAGGATTTTTCAAAGGAAAACATTTATTCTTTATTATATTGTAACCCACAGTGATGGTTTTGCTTTATTATTTTTATATTTTGGTATGACACTATATTAAAATAATGGAATTTCAAGATAAATTTCTCATAGTTGTAAATCAAATCAGTGTTTTTATAAATTCATGTCACCTTTTTGGTCTTTGTTTAGTGTATAGCAATTCTTGTGCATGCTGAGTCTTATGAAACTGTGCTCCTCATTTTTTTTAATACACCTGTGTCTCATGTTACTGCAGTCTCTCTCATCCTTATTTCCTCCTCCTGCCCTCCTCCCCACCTCTTCAAGTGAAGCCGGTGTTAGGAGCCTGTGTATTTTCTTCTAGACTTAATGGATGTGTCAGTTTATTAAGCCACTCCTCTGTTCTTGGTTATTTAGGTTATTTCCAGTGTTTTGATACTATAGTAGTAATGAAATTCACATCGTTGAGCACAGAGTGATACTGTTTTCCCTGTAGTTTATATTTCTTACCAGTTTGCAAAAGCACTTAATTCAGGTCTGTGTTAGAAGTCTGATTTCCAGAGTGTTTTTTAGTTACTGCTCTTGATTGTGATAATTAAAAAAAAAAAATACTAAGATACTTAGTATTTGTGTAATCAACCTTGAAGTGTCAGATTATAAGGAATAACTACTATTACCAAATGAATGGTGACAGGACTTGTTATACTCTCTACTTTTTTTTTTTCTTTTGGTACCAGGAATCAAACTCACAACCTCATGCTTGCTAGGCAGGTGCTTACACCACTGAGCTAAATCCCTGGCTCAGGCCTTGTTACAGATACACTCATGCATGTTAGGGTACTGTACTTTATTGGTGTTAACATGGGTTTATGATTCTTTAATAAGGCTTTTTGATCCTTGTACATACATGAGTTCTGTTTTAAGCTTGAAGGCTAGAAAAGTAACTGTTTGTATAGTTGATGTAAGGCAGAATACTAATTTTATTTAATTTTTTGAGACAGTGTCACTATGTAGTTCAGGCTGGCCTTGAAGTTGCTTATGTAGCCCAGGCTGGCCTCAAACTTACCATGCTCTTTTGGCCTCAACCCCCTGAGTCTGGGATTGCAGGCATGTGCCACCATGCCTCGCTTAGTTTTAATATTTGAAAACTTCTTAGCAAAACAGAAAGTGGTAGTGGCTCCCTGTCACAGTTGGAAAGTATGAAAGCATCACTCTAGTCCCTGTTCTTACCTGATGCACTGACCGACATTGGCTCTTTTGAGGTCCACCTGAAAAGATCAGTCTTTGATTTACTCATTTCATCCATTTTGACTGGCCACTTGAAAATTGATTCACATCGACTGTAAGTTCATTTGAAAGAGACAGAAAGGCTGACCAGATGGCTGCAGTACTAGAGTGATGCATTCTGCCAAAGCAGACTTAGTAATTGGCAATTAGTAGGGCAGATCCAGGGACTGTCAC
This sequence comes from Dolichotis patagonum, assembly GCA_004027295.1. Taxonomy (NCBI): domain Eukaryota; kingdom Metazoa; phylum Chordata; class Mammalia; order Rodentia; family Caviidae; genus Dolichotis; species Dolichotis patagonum. The sequence continues at coordinate 32,056 of PVJX010011729.1, read as the reverse complement.
TACTGAATGCACACTATCTGTCACCGTTAAAGGGAATGCTCTTGAGAGGCTCCGTGGTTCAGTGAAATGTGTTTCACCGCGCGTCCTACTTTCTAACTGCATGTTTTATACCTGCCCTTACATTGCTCCTGGATTTCTGCTATGCTTGAAAGGGTTATGTTTATGATTGATGTATGTTACATCTGAATCTGCATTCTGGCACTTTTGTATTTGATGTGAAATAAGGGCCCAACATGGTGTTCTGCTGTATGGTGAATAGTATTTAAATAAATACTAGCAGTCCCCCTCCAAGTCATTACTACTGAGAGGAAAAATGATTTTGTTAGATAATGAATTTTATTTTGTATTGGACCTAATACCTTTCCCCCCACTGATATCATATTATTGATTGTAGTGTCATAGAGTAACTTTTAATTAGTTATGGGCAGGCTTTCCTTATGAGTCTTTTTTTTTTTTTTAACAATTTTCTTGGTTATTCGAAGGCATTTTCTTCTTTATATTTACTTATTTTAAACATATTTTTGAGTGGGGAATAATTATGATACAAAATTCTAAATTTACAAAGGTATAAAAAGTCTGCTTCCCACTGCTGTGTCTAGCTGCTCTGTTCTTTTCACAATAGGCATGGTTAAGTCTCTAATATATCCTTCTGGAAGTATATCTTTTGCATATATGCATATATAACTTTCTGAACTCTTAGTGCCTTGGTTTCTTCATCTCTAAGAGTAATTATACTACCATATAACTCATGACGTTAGGAGGATTAAATAACATTGTATGTATGAAGTACTGGCAGTAGTCTAATGCTTCATGAACACTTAGTAAATATCCATGTGTATTTTTCACATGGATGGTGGGAGAGTGTAGAAGAATAATATTGAATATGGAATGTCTATAAACTATTTCTAAAACAAAGCCTTTAATCCTTAAAAGTCTCTAGATGACTGGAAATATTAGCAGTAAAACTGAAAATGAGAAAAGCTACATCTGATAAAATACTGTGTATAACTTACCATGAAATGCACATTATACTCTTTCAGTGTCTTAATTTTAGGTACTTAAATTTTTTCTTATTTTCACTATTAGGAATAATTTGGGTTTTGGTTACCATTAAATTGCGCCAGGGCCAGGGGAAAGGGGCCACCCATTTGAGCTGTAGTATAGGTGCGCTTGTTTCCCCATGTGTCTTCAGGTAAACTGTGTACGTGGGGGATATAGAGGAAAGCATAGCACCGCCTCACTGTGGCTGGGCAGAGCTCTGATAAGGCAGGTGGAGAGCATGTGGGCTGGAGGGACGGAAGGAGAATGACCATTCAGAGGAGCAGCAGTGTGGGGCTGGCTGCTGACCACAGACGGTCCTGACCCTCTAGCCATGAGAAGGGTCCAGAGTAGAATGCCTAAAGAGCAAGTGACGCTCTGGTGGCAGACATGGCAGTCTTGTGGGTGAATTTCTCCACTTTCAGCTTAAAGTAGGGGTGAGAAGAAAGGCAGAGAGCTGGTGCTTTCCATCTGCCTAGTTGCTTCCTTGCAGCTATTTGCTTTTCTGCTTCGGCCTGTCACCCCTGCTGCCTGTGAGGCACTAAGCACACGCCCGCCTGCCCGTCAGAAGCCCTCACAAACGTCCCACTGTCGAGCAGCCCAGTGCTGCATCGAGTCCTGTCTTGCAGCGTTGCCCCACCTGGGAACTCTGAGCTCCACAGGGAGTTGCATTGCTCTGCAGATTTTGTCACCTCCCTTCCAGGTTCTCTCTGTGTAGATACGCTATGTGGCCTTAACTTTGAGTGTTTTACAAAACTTGCTGTGGAGTGGGTAAAATAAATCAAAGCTGTATTGTCCCTAAATGAAGGCTTTTATTTTTGAACTAATACTTGAATTCTACTTTCTTGTTCTATAAAATTGTATCCCTGAGAAAAGTCTATTTTATTTTTTTAGTTCCTCCCCTTGAAGGCTTTGTGATGAATCGAGTGCAGGGTGATTATTTTGAAACTCTGCTCTATAAAATATTTGTTTCAATAGATGAGCACACTAACGTTGCGGAGGTAAGTGTACAACATCTTACGAAAGAATAATCTCAAGCTTATAAGAAATGTATGTAGAGTAAGTGAAATTACTTAATAATATGGTTTAAATGTTCTCAGAATCTATGCAGGAGATTAGAGACCATTAATATATCTGAATCGATATTTATAAGTTAATTCTTACATGTGCTTATTAAAATTTTTCCTTATATTAATTTACAATTAATTAGATTTTGTATGATTCTTCATGTAAAGAATTGTCAAGTAATTGATCTATTTAGAAATTTCTTATTTTAAATTACACAAAATTAGAGTGAGGAATCTTAAATTGTTATGATTAACTAACTGAATTTGTAATACTTTAAGAATCTTATAGAAGAAAGTTCTGAATTCAAAATTTATTGTTTTTTAGTTATTCATAACAAATTTTGCTGACTATGACTACATATGTGTATTACAACTGCATAATGTGCTGATAATTCTAAGAATGAAAAAATACATTTTAATTTTATTTTTTAGCTTGCCAATGTCCTTGAGATAGACTTATCTCTAGTTAAGGTAAGTAATAAATATACTCTTCATTCATCATGTGTGTATGGAATGGGTTTTACTAGTTGGTTTTTATCTTGCTGGTGACAGACAGAAGCTTTGAGAGTCTTCCTAACTGCTTAGGGAGGGTGCCCCTTAAAGGGATTTTGCAGAGAGACAGAAGGACAAGACACCAGATGAGGGAAAGCACTCGTGCTGAGTGCTGACAGTGCTGACGGTTGCAGAGGACCTACCGCAGGATGGCCTGATCAGGATCTTGTAGCGAGCTCGTTAGAGCTGCATTACCAGCTCATCAGAACAGCTGTGGGGAGAGCCCTACTTCAGTGCACAGGGAGACCAGCAGAGCGGGCAGACCTGCAGCAAACTGTTCTTCTAGTCAGGCTATGTTTGAGAATCGCTAGAGGCATTATGGTATTTTTTCTTTACAAATATATTAATGTCTAGATTATTTTAGATGCTCATTTCTTTATCTTCCTTTTAGAATGCTGTTTCAATGTATTGTCGATTGGGTTTTGCACATAAGAAAGGACAAGTGATAAATTTGGATCAACTTCACTCATCGTGGAAGAATGTTCCATCCATAAACAGATTAAAGTAACTCATTTATTTAGTAATACATGAGTTTTTGTTTGTAAAGAAATGAATTTTACATAAAGAAATTTATGTAGTCTTTCAGTTGAGGTAAACCCTGTATATTAGTGATTTAAAAGTTTTATATGATGACTCTTCTTTAGAACCTGATGAAAGCTAAGAACTGTTAATCTAAAAAAGAGCATATTCAGTATTTTGCATAGTTTTTTAGAGGTCCCTTAAGCCTGTCACTGTGTCTTAGTTAAGAAGCTGTGTGTCTGTGGGGTGTGTCTTGGTTTCTGATTGGGTATAAGACTGGCTGCAGATAGATTGTTCCGATTTACTGGCTTCAGTAGCTATTTTTAAGTTAGATCATATCTGTGGCTTTTTTTTTTTAAGAAAAGTGAATGTATTCTTCATTAATAGGAGTACTTTAGATCCACAAAAGATGCTCTTATCATGGGATGGTGGGGAGAGTAGGAGTCCAGTGCAAGAAGCTTCTTCGGCGACTGACACAGATACAAATAGTCAAGAAGACCCAGGTGAACAGTTTCTTCATTTGATTTGTCTGTATGTAGGCCCAGCATCTGTCCACACTATGTTCTCACAGTTTATTGTTTTTTGGTTTAGATTTTCTTCAGTATGCAGTTCTGATCTGTATGTTGGGCCCTGTAGTAATAAATCTTGCAGTATAAGATCAACACAAAATGTTACCTTCTCTCTCTCTCTCTCTCTCTCTCTCTCTCTCTCTCTCTCTCTCTTTTTTTTCTTTTGGTATTGGGGCTTGAATCCCGGGTGTTTACACTGAGCTACATTCCCAGCCTTCTTTTTACTTTTCATTTGAAATGGTGTCTTGGAGTCACTAAGTTGCCCAGACTGGGCTTGAATTTGTGATCCTCCTGCCTTGATCTCCCAGAGTGCTGGGATTACTTACAGGCCACCAAGCCCAGCTTCTTTCTAAAAATTAAATCCTGGGAGAAAGAGAATGTGCAACCAAGAAAATGAGGAGGACTAGATATGCTGCTTGTGGGCTGTAAAGAGGATGAGCTCCAGGAAGGCTGGAGGGTTTGGGAAGTCATTGTGGCGACGATGTTGGTTGCTTCTCAGTACAGTAAGGCCGTTTCAGCCCGAGAGAACAGTGTGGGCCCAAGACAGACTGCATTGTGTGCACGGTGGCTGCCGATGGCTACTTGGAGAGTGACAAGGAGTGAGACATAGACCTTCTCCTTTTTCTAACTGCTACCAAGTCCAGTGACATACTTAGAGGGGTTAGGCTGGTTGGTCTTACTGCCCAGACAGCTTTCAAGTTTTTATTGTTGGTCTTCAAGAAATTTATTGCAGGAGTAATTGCCTTAAAAAAAAAAAGAAACCTTAGGGCCAGGGATGTAGCTCAGTGGCGCAAGTGCCTGCTTGGCAGGTGCAAGGTCGTGAGTTTAATCTGGTACCAAAAAAAAAACAAAAACAAAAACCCAACAACAACAAAAACCAAACAAACCCTGAAAACCATTTTCTCTCTGTTTCAAGATGACTGGGACCTCTTATGACTATAATATTGTGTATATTTGACTGTATACTGTCTGGCTACCCAATAAAGCTAAGATGAAATACTTTCTCATTCCAGATGATAAGCAGAGAATAGTTTTCATTGTATGATTTTAAATCATTTTTTTCAGCTGAAACAGCCAGTCTAAGCAGTTTGAGTCTGTCTGCAGGATATACAAAGCGTATTGCATTTTTATTTGACTCAACACTTACTGCCTTCTTAATGATGGGAAATCTTTCACCAGTAAGTCAAATACTTGTTTAAGTCCAAATTAGCTACCCAATAATTTAATGCTTTTATATCTTTTCTGAGTAATAGATTTATTCCTGAAAACGTAACTGACTATGATTATTCTGTATTCCACAGGGGCGTATCATTACCTTTAGTGAAGTTGCTTTTGTAATTAGAAAAATCAGATCCTTATGTCACCCTCTTTTAAGTTTAAATATTTTAGAAAGTTAACATAAATCTGTTCAGTATGAAAAAGGAAAGCCAGAACTTTAACATTTTGTTTTGTTTTATTTTATTGCAGAACTTGAAAAGTCATGCAGTCACAATGTTTGAAGTAGGCAAACTCTCAGATGAGTCTCTAGACAGCTTTCTTATAGAACTAGAAAAGGTAAATTTAGACTGCATATTGGGCATAACAGTGCATCTGGAACATTTCCATGCTTGATGAGACATTGGTTGTGCTAATCTCATGAATTTTTGTTATATTTTTGCTCATTTTTATATCATTTCTTGCTTTACTACTGTGGTAGACATTTAGACTTAGAATTAAGCATATTGAGTGGATGAATTAATTTGGTGATCTTTTTTTTTAAAGTGATGTGTCTGTATTATTTAACTCTAAACATAATGTGATACAGTGAGAAATGGAACATAGAAATCTTGGTCTGTGTATATATTTTTAAACTGAAGGTTTTCTAAGATAATCTTTCCTTTTTTTCTGGTATGACCTATAAGATCATCCTTCAAGCAGTTTTATTTAAAGTTTTCCATTTATCTCGAATCTCCATCTGTGTCCCTGGGTGTCATATTTACGTCCACTCTCACTGTCCCTTTTAGTGTCTTGAAGACGTCAGCCATAATTGCTCTTACCCACCTTTTTCCCTGTGAGTACAGCCCTAGTTTTCCTTAGCTCTAAAGCTTGATTGCCCTTGATTGGTGTTTTTTATTCCTGAGTATCTTATTTTGTTCTCTGCTCTTTGTGTGCAAACAGTTTGTACGCTGAATCTGTTCCTTTACTAATAATTTTAGTATCTTTTGCACTTTGGTAATGAATTCTATACATTCAAAATGTACTGTTTAGAACATTTTGTGATGATTCAGTGTTTTTTATCTTTACCTTGTTATCTGTAACGTTTTTTCATTGCTGTTTCTTGGTAGAATTACTCTTTCATTAGTACAGAAATGGATCCAAGGAAATTCTTGCTATTAATTGGTCTCTTTTAGTTCTGTTTCTGTGTTTGAGTTATTTCTTCAGTCCTTTTTTACCCCCTTGCTAACTCCATTTCTTGTCACGCATCTTTTGCTTATTAATGTTCCCCTGTGTCCCTGCACATCTGAAGTTGTGGTGTCCTGATCTTCATCTTCTATCAGTTACAACCAATTCCAAGACCATTTCTGTACTTTACTCAGTCATAGATCTGTTTGCTTAAAAATTTTTATTTTTTCCTCCACATAGTCATTGTTGAAAGCCTTTTTGGGTGAAATGTAGTTTTAAAGATAGTTTCTTAGCTGGGCACAGTGCACATGCCTGTAATCCCAGCACTTGACAGGGTGAGGCAGCAGGATCATGAGTTCAAGGCCAGCCTTAACTACATAACAAGGTACTGTCTCAAAGAAAAAATCCAAAAACATGAAGACTAATCTTGATTAAACATGTTTTATGTGTTAATTTAATGTAAATGTAATTTTCCCCCACCCCTCATAGACCATTTTTTGTGTTTACACCTGGAACATAGGTGTTTTTACATATTCAACAGGTTACTGACTCAGTGCCAAAGAGCGTTTGTTTTAAATATAAGACTACTGCAGGCAGGGTTTACTGTTACTCTTTCCTTATCTCCTAGAGAGGTCATAGTACAGAGAAGACACTCAGTAAATCCTTACTGAGTGAACTTAAGCTGTGTTTTCAGTCAGCTCAGTGAATTACATACTCCACTTGCCTTGTAACTGATGACACAAAATTGTGAATGAAATGGTAAACTTTTTAGAAGTGTAATTGGTGAATTGGGGACTTCTCTGGATGAAGCAAGATAATGGGTTTTAAAAATTTTTAAATATTCTAATGAAATCATAAATGGGACATATATAATGATGTAATTTAGTAGTATTTAGTTCCCGTAGTTAGTTTTACTTACTGGAGTGACTTCTTTCATTATTAAAGATAGTAAAACTGGAAACTCAACTGAGATTCAGATTATTTGTTTCAGTGTTACCTAAGCACATATTTAATCTGTTGATTTTTAATAATGTCCTAATAGTTCTATCATATAATCATTTACTAGAATGGCATAAAATTGGTGTTTGTCATAAAATCGGTTTTCTCTTGGTTTAGGTTCAGAGCACTGGTGAAGGAGAAGCACAGAGGTACTTCGATCATGCGCTTACTCTGAGAAACACAATACTATTTCTGCGTCATAATAAAGATCTAGTTGCGCAGACTGCTCAGCCAGACCAGCCCAGTTATGGTATGATAAATGTTCTCAGTTTTGAAGACATGATTATACGGAGCTTTTTCCTAAGACATTAAACAAATCATGCTCACTTAGTCATTACTTATTTAATATGTTTTTGTGTAGAGAGCATACTGAATTTATACTATAGGCTTGTCTTATGAATGTCTTTGATTGTCATTTGTTTATTCTCATGTGCTACTAATATTTGTGGTTCTTAATGTTTAGTCTCTACAGAAAAGGGTTGGAGAGATTATATAGGAGGTAGAATTTAGAAATGACATAAGCTCTGAGAGGTGCACAGAGGTGAACTATTAGGGAGCCTAATCTTGAGTGTGGTGGCACACACCTCTAACCCCAGCACTTTGGAGGCTGAGGCAAGAGGGTCACCATGAGTTCAGGGCCAGCCTGGGCTACATAGTGAGTTCCAGGCTGGTGTAACCTACATAGTGAGACTATGTCTCCAAAAAATAGAATTTAAGATTGATAAATCCTATTGTGTGAAAATAATAAATAGGAGCATCTATTCATATGTTACTGTAATATTCACTAAAGCATTTTACTTTATAGGAGCTAGGTACTCTCTTAGAAGTAAAAGTAGTAGTAGCAATTTTAATGTGTTTAATGTGTCTAAGGTGGTTGTTGCCCTCTTAGTCCCTTAATTTTGTGACAGATGAAGGTTCCCAAACTTTAATTGAACTAATGGTACTGGAGTCTCTACTTAGAGATCTGTACTAGCATGAAGCTCTTGAAGGGTGAAAGATTACCCAGGAATGTGTGTTTTTAAAAAAAATGATTCCATACTCATAAGTGAAATAGATCAGACTCACATGTGTAAATATTGTATTGTGTAAAAACTGAAAGTGAAATAGATCAGACTCACATGTGTAAATATTGTATTGTGTAAAAACTGAAAGTACATAAGATCCAAAATGTGCAGTAGATATTGTGAAAGTGAAAGGAACTGCTCAAAAGGAAAGAAAAACTGGGATGGGGAAAGGAGAAAAGAAAGAAGGAAAAAGATTATCTGTATATATAAGATAGGTAGCTATTCTGTTAATGTCTGTTGGTTCATCAGAAAGAACAGTTTGTACTTTCGTTGTTGGATCATTTTTTTTTATGCCTGTGTCTTGTAATCTGAACAACTACTTTGAAGACAGCATTATGCAATATATTGATCAGTGTTAATATGTTGTTTTGAAAGTCTGTATTACTGTTTTTATTTTTATTTTTTCAAATAAAAACAAAACAAAAACGATCCAGTCCGCATCTGGGCATGGGCACTGCTGATAGAATAGCTGGCTCATGTCCTTGGGCATTCACAAGAACTGTGTCTTAGGACTATAAAGCTTCAGCGCTCCTATGACGTTTAATTTGAGCCACTTAATGATTTACTTAAAGATTCTTTTTTTGGCCAGGATCCATCAGATTCTTAGTCATGTTCACTTTTATTTCATTTCTCTCGTAGCATCTGTCCCTCTTTTCAGCTCAGTTTAATACATGGAGGAATCAGCTGGCCAAGAGATGCTCAGGGGAACAGAGATGGCAGGTAGCTTAGTTGAGTGACACTGGACCCACTGGACACTCAGTGATTCTGGAGTTTTATAGGACACTGTTTTTCCACTCATGGCCAGTGGATAGTGTATCAGTTTACTTAATCAAACACAACTTTCTCTGGCCTTTCTAGGTGGTTTTTTCCTCAGCCACCCACTGACTTGTCACTTTACTTTGGGCTACGTCCTCTGCTCTAGCCAGACTTGTCACTCTGTAGAAGCCACTTGGATGCTGGTCTCTGCCTGTTCTTGAGGTGTAGACCAGGTGCTCTTCCTCCCATCTAGTGTAGGACTCTCATGTCTCCCATTAAACCACAGACTCCAGCCTTTCCATCAGTTTATATTTATAGAATCATTGTAAGAATAAGAATAATGTAATTACTTTTAACCCAAAATTTGGGAGTAAGTTGCATATCATGGCTCTTTGCCCCCTGAATTATTTACGGTGTATTTCTTGTGGATAGAAGTATTCCCTTATGTCAGCTTCAGAAGATTTAATGTTTTATTGTATTCCAGTTTGTCAGTTGCTCTAATGTTAACATTTTTCTTTCTCAAGTACAGGACCTAGTTTAGGACCAGATATTATAATCGGTCATTGTGCCTTCTTTATCCTCTTGATTCTACAACAAATCCATAGCTCTTTTTCTTTCTTTTGTAACATTCCTATTTTTAAAGAGTAATTTCTGTCTTTTGTTGGTCTTTCTGGAAAGTTTCTCATTCTGGCGTAGCACACTATATAGGCAGGAATAGGCACAATATGCTGTGTCTTTCTACATATGTGCTATCTGGAGGTACAGGATGTTCTCTTCCTCTCATTGGTGATATTAATTTTGATCAATTAATGGGAAAATAATGTCATGCATGTAGCTCCTCCATAGCAGTTTTTCACCCTCAGGTTAGTACCCATTGATAGCTGTTAGCCTGGACTCTGGTGGTTACAAATTGGTATTTTTTCCCCAGACTTCAGCATTTCCTCCATATTTAACAGCTGAGATGAGACATTCTCTTTCTCAGGATGGACTTATTCCTATTTTTTCAGTGATCTGTAATTATCATTACTGTCTCAGTTATTTTTGTGTTCTGACTGCTGTCTCCTTGTGATGGGCCAAGGCACTTTCTTTCGCTTTGCCTTTGAGCTGTGTCTCATTTCCTAGTAAAACAAAAAGATCTGATGTGATCTTATACTTATTAGCAAGGTTTCTTTACTGCAAAATGGTTTAGATAAAAAGATCCTGGTGCTAGTTATACACAGTGTTTCCAGGTTTTGAGCACCGTTTCTGTTTAGATGCATTCTTATTGAAGGAAGAAATGGCCAGTGGATTTGAGCTTCCTTTCTGTTTTAAATATCTCTTTTTGGGAGGGATCACACTCATGACCTCGTGCTTGCCAGGCAGGCAGTTACACTGCTGAGCTAAATCCCCAGCCCTTAAATACCTCTTTTTAGAGAGCCCTAGAATTGGCGTTTTCCTAACCTCGTGCTTGCCAGGCAGGCAGTTACACTGCTGAGTTAAATCCCCAGCCCTTAAATACCTCTTTTTAGAGAGCCCTAGAATTGGCGTTTTCCTAACCTCGTGCTTGCCAGGCAGGCAGTTACACTGCTGAGCTAAATCCCCAGCCCTTAAATACCTCTTTTTAGAGAGCCCTAGAATTGCCGTTTTCCTAAGGGGTTAAGGGGAAGAAAGCTTAAAATGTGTGCTGAGTGCCTTACGGACGAGCTGTCTAGAGAAAGCACGGATTTCTAAATTGAGTGACACTTGCCCCAGTGTAAACTCAGAACTGGATTATGATTCTTTCTGTGAAGACTGGAAACTGAAGAAAGGATAGGGCTTCCCTGGCATTTAGAGTACCACCTTGACTTGGGGATGGCGAGTGGGAGGGAGACAAAATAGTTGCTTGTTAAGGTGACAGCTCTCTTTCTAGATCAGAGAATAAAAATATAAACTTTAAATCTTAGTGTTTTAATGGCTTCCCTAGGAAATTGGATACTTCTCGATTGAGTTATCTTACCATTTAAAAATACTTAAAATATCAAGGCACTTAACAGCAATTCATTTTCTACATTTTTGTTTCACATAGTCATTCTTCTATTTTCTGTGTGCTCGATCACTGCTCAGGTTTTCCTCTGGATCTCTTACGCTGTGAAAGCCTTCTTGGTTTGGATCCCGCTACTTGCAGTAGAGTTCTAAACAAAAATTATTCACTGCTGGTTTCCATGGCTCCTCTCACCAATGAAATCCGGCCCATCAGCAGTTGCACCCCTCAGGTAAAGACCCACTTCAAAGATGCTCTTGGAACAGCAATCACTTCACTAAGAAAACAAGTGGCTTTTGTTTTCTTCATTCTAAACTGAATATTTAAAACATTGAGTCAGGAAGCAGTTTTGTATTTCATGCTGTTGTAAGATGTTATATTTAGATCACGAAGTATAACTGGGTATATGTATGTATCATCCAGTAACTTTTGATGCATTAGATTAACATTGCATTCTGCACAAAGTATGTTATGTTATGTTATGTTATGTTATGTTATGTTATGTTATGTTATGTTATGTTATGTTACGTTATGTTATTTTGGTACTCAGGATCAAACTCACAACCTCATGCTTGCCAGGCAGGCACTTGTGCCACTGAGCTAAATCCCCATCCCTGCACAAAGCATTTTAAAGAGAATGTTTTACGCTGTCCCAGAAGGAAGTCTAGATCATTTTGAGGGATAAGTTTAGGAAAAAGCAAATGTTTTAGAAGTGGGGCTGTGATGGGACGAAAAGACAGTATTTGAAAGAGCTCTGGCTGTAGAATTTATATGTGAGAATTACTTCTGGTCTTCTACTTTTTAAAAATAAATAAGTTGTAATTTTTTTATTGTATTTAGCCAGGAAGTTGTGGCAGGTGCCGTTTTCAGTGCAGAGAGTGTGTTTCTGCTCCTTGTTTCCTAGTTTCCAAGAGGCTCCGGGTTCAATGGTGTAGAAAAAAGCAACAGTGTCTTATGTGAAGTTCTGTAGTCTGTGTTGCTCTAGTTGCCTTAGGGAGCACCTGTATCCACACCAAATGTTGGCCTTGTGTACTACTCACTGGGAGCTGTCCTAAATTTGCATTTAGCCGAGCTTTTACTCTACGCACCCTCCTTTTGCTCAACACAACCTGTTGGCATAGGGAAAATCCATAAATTGAATAGACGGTGAAACGGATGCAGAGATGATAGTACCCTTTTGGAACATTGCACGTGATTAGTGACAGTAACAACTAATGCTTGAATACAGAGCTTCTTGTTTACTAGGTGCTGTTTTACGTCTTTGGAACACTCTTGCAGCATCTTCATGCGGTAGAATAAATATCTTCATAGATATTTATTGCCTTTTTATAGATTGAGCAGAACGAGGCACAGAGAGCTTAAGTAACTTTCCAGGTAACTTAGTAATTTTTAGGGTGATAAAAGGATGAAGCCCAGATTCAGATCTATGCAGGCCACTCTAAAGCAGTTAATGCTGTGCCTCCTTATTCCAGATACAGCTGAACTATTTTGGTGGAACACTTAACCCTTACTTTCATAAGGATAATGGTAATTAAAATTTGTGGGGTGTTTGCTATTTAGAAGATTATACTTTGTCACTTGTGAAATTTGGCTTCTGTAAATAAGTATGGTAACTTTTATCTTATCTGTGCTGTGACTGTAGCATATTGGACCAGCTATTCCAGAAGTCAGTTCTGTTTGGTTTAAACTGTATATTTACCACATCACTGGGCAAGGACCACCATCTCTTTTACTATCAAAAGGTACAAGACTTCGAAAACTGCCAGACATATTCCAGGTACTGTATGTATGTATGTATATATGTACGTATGTATTTTACGTGTGTGTGTGTGTGTGGTGCTAGGAATAGCCCCCGTGGTCTCACACATGCTATACAAGTTTTCTACCACTGAGCTACATTCCTAGCCCAGAATATTTCATTTTTTAAAAATAGTTTTTATTTTGTGAGGAGGGTAGAAATTGGTGCACAGTATTACAGATAGGTTTCTTAATTTTGTTCTTGTTTCTAAGTGCCGTCCTGCTGTTACTTGTTTCTCTCCAACAGGGCTATGATCGATTACTCATAACCTCCTGGGGCCATGATCCTGGTGTGGTTCCCACATCGAATGTGCTCACGATGTTGAATGATGCTCTAACTCATTCTGCGGTTTTAATTCAGGTATACTGAATTTTGTTTGAGAAAAGTCGCTGTGAGATTTTTATCATTAAGAGCATACTTTTTCTAGCTTTCTGCTGAGTTGCAATCAGTTGTCACTTATTTATAAAGTGGAAATGTAAGAAATCAAGATATCTGGGTTTTAGTCCTGGCCCTTTGGCAGCAAGCGGGTGGTAGAACAACACAGACTCTGAACTTGGACCCGGATTCAAACTGCAGCCTGAGCTTTTACTAGCTATGTGACTGGTATTTTGTTCTTAAAAAATGATAGCCTTACTGAGATATAATTCATAAACTATGCAATTTACCGATATATAGAGTTCAGTGGATTTTAGTGTCTTTACAGATATGTATAGTTGTCAGCATCCTCAATTGTAGAATATTTGTAACACCTGAAAATTAACTGTACTATTTAGCTATCATACGCACACCCTTTCCCCCTACCCCTTGTTCCCCAAACCCTAAACAGTGCTACTGTCTCTGTAGGTTTGTCTGGAATCACATAAAATGTGTGAAGACTTTTTGTTGCTTTTGTTGTTATTTTTTGTGATTATCTTCCTTCATTTAACATAATGAAAGATTGATCATATTGTAGCATATATTGGTTCCTTTTAATAACCAAGTAATGTTTCGTTGCTTGGATAAACCATGTTTTGTTTATCCATTCAGTAGTCGATGGGCACCTTTTGGGTACTGTGAATAGTATCACTGTGCACATGCATGTGTGAGTTTCGTGTAAACACGTATTTTTATTTTTCTTGGGTAAATACTGGGGGCAGTATTGCTGAGTTGTAACTGCAGTGTAACCATTGAAAAGCAGCCAGGCTGTCTTTGAAAGCATCTGTACCATTTTACTTTCCTATGAGTAGTTGATATTATCTGATTTTTTTTTAATATAGCCAACTTAGTATGATGTGGCATACTATAACTAAGTTATAGTTTTGATTTACATTTTCCTGATAATTATGTTGAGCCTCGTCTTACGTGCTTATTGGACTGTATGATATTTTTGGCATAGTCCTTTGTTTTCATAGGAAAAATGGAGACTGCAGTATCTTCTGTAAAGTGACAAAAAATGATAGCACCTGAAAGTCTGATTTATTTCGCTTATGAGTATGGTTTCTAGTTGCATAAATACCGTATTGTCTCGCTAGTTAAAAAACTGAAAGTAAGGAAGATCCAAAAATTACGATAGATATAGTAAAAAGGGAAGAAGCTGCTCAAAGGGGAAGTATGTTCTTTCATCAGTCTTGCACGCCTGTATCTGGTTAGCTGAGCAGTTACTCTGAGGATAACAATGTGCAATACAACAACCATTGTTAAATTTTGAAATCCTGTATCGCCATTGTTTTTGCTGTTGCCGTCATTTTGCTTTTGTTGTTGTTTTTTGTTTGCTTCTTGATTTTTGGTTTTTTTCTTTAAAAAAAGATAGCACCTGATGATGAAGTAGAGAATCTGTACAGTACTTGTAGACCTGTCAGAGGATGAAATGAGAATGTTCATGTGAAGTGTGTGTAGCACACTTTCTCGTACACAATCAGTTCTTGATAAAGACTTTAGTGACCTGCATGTCTTTATCTGTCAGCTGCCTTCATAGGCTGTTGCACAGTATGACTGAAAGAGATAACTGATGAAGCCGAATAGCACACAGGCAGACCTGGCAAAGGATGGTAGCTGTGGGCATGATGGTGGTGGTAGAGGCAAGGGCGGGAGCAGTGGTGATTCGCTTCTTCCTGTCACTGGCTTGGATCAGCCATTACATCTTCGAACTTCAGTGTTCATTACCGTAATATGAGGAGTATAATTGCCAAAGTCTGTCCTATAGGCGGTACTCAGTAAGCCATTTGGTTTTTCTTTTTCTTTCTTTCTTTCTTTCTTTCTTTCTTTCTTTCTTTCTTTCTTTCTTTCTTTCTTTTTTATACTTAAAATGTGGATAGAGAAACATGACTTATCAGTAAATGATACCCATTTTTCAAGTGCTCATTAAGAAGTTTTGTTTTTGCTGAAGAAGAACTGCTACTTTATTATATTTTATGGAAGAAACTTAAAATTATGTTACAAATTAAAACTTTTATTAAGACCAATAATTTTATTATAACCATAGTTTAGGAGTAAATTATAAATTTTTAAGAGGAATAATAAGTAAGAGCATTTAGAAATATATTCAGAGTGTTTATGAGTGTGATTTCTCTTGGATGTATCAGGACTTCTTGAATTAGAGTAATACAGCATGTGGGTCTCTTACAGTATTACATTTTCCATTGTAATGCTACTATATACATTTAAATATAAATCTTTAATGCTTATTGTTGTTTTGCAGCTGTAACCCAAAGCAAATTTAGGGATTAAACATATGCAAACCTTTTAAAACAAAAAATTCAAATGAATATTACTTGAACGTGATGGGTGAAACTAAATTATTTGTAAAATGAGAATAAAATGGGATTTTTTAAACTTAATTTTTTATTTAGTAGTACAGTCACATTGTTTTAATTCTGTCTATCCAGTTTTCACTCATCCACTTCCACATGAGATGATCACATTTATGAGTTTCTGCTGTGTCCATTTATGCAAATTCTAGTGGTTATACCCTGAAGTTCCCCATCCTGTTTCCATTTATAAGTTGGAGATCTTTATATTTTATGTATGATATGCAGTTGTATCAAAAATATGTACTCTATTTAACCAGTCCTCTACAAGTATGGTGGGTGTTTTGGTTGTTTCCAGTTACCAAAAGTCATTATGTGGTTTAGCAGATACCTTTTTTGGAATACTGAATATGCCATCTTGGGGCACATACTTAGGCTTTGCATTCCTGGTCTACCATGTGATGTGATTGTAGGAATTCTTCTATGTTTTTCTTTCCCACATGACAGCTGTGCCTTGTGCATGGTCGCTTTGACCTTATTTTTCATTCTTTGGTTGACTTATCTTTCCCTGATTTATCTGTTAATCTGGCAGCCTCCAATGTACTCTGTTGAGAAATACTGTCCTGTAGGTTAATATGCAGGTAAGATTGCCATAGCTGGCTGTAGAAAACTAGAAAATTGTTGAAAACATTTTTGTGGAATGTTAATGTGAAATGTAACATTATGTGGCATAACCTTATTTATTATTTGTATATTAGTTATTGGAAATGTGAGTTTCTTGTATACTTTTCAACTTTTGTTTCTTTTTGTTTAGGGACATGGTTTGTATGGGATAGGAGAAACTGTCCATGTACCATTTCCATTTGATGAAACAGAATTACAAGGAGGTACCTGTTTGACTTTATCATTAATTATGTTAAAAATTTGGTGGAAAACATGACAAGAGTGAATTCTTAAAGGTTTTAAGTTTTAGATTCTTACATTCTGCTATCATAGAATATTGGCAAAGGGCGTTCCCCAAGGAACTAATAGATTAACACCCATGTAGGACTTTTGAAAGAGCACTGTCTCGCATGGAAGAGAAGAGAATAACTAGATATTTGGCTAGATGGAAGACTAAATTTTCTTTTCTTTTTTTTTTTTTTTTAATCGGTACTGGGGATTGAACCTAAAACTGTGTACTTGCAAAGCAGGTGCTTATGCCGCTGAGCTAAATCCCCAGCCCTGTATTGTATAAATTCCATTTCAGAGGCTCTTCAAAGTATTCAGTGCAGAGTCTTCAATGTCATTTTCAGATACTTTGGTGTGTACAGGGATATATATATATATATATATATATATATATACATGAAGACTGCTGCTGCAGTTTTGATGGCTTATGTTTCCATCTTTAGACAACTTTTAAAAAATTTATGTAATTTAAAAAACGAATGCTAATGGACATTTTCGTTGCTACCTTATATAGTTCACAGAACACTTGCATATCTTTCTTGTTTCATCATTTGTTTTGGGGGTTGAGTATTGTCTTTGCTATTAGAGGGGATTTGAGTGTCTGCAGGGTTTACGCCAGATCAAGCTGGTAAGAACCAAGGGTGGTAGGATGGGAAGGGCCCTACTTAGTATCATCTCTTTCTAGAGTTGAGTGTGAACCATAGTACATTTGATGCAAGATGCTTACAGAGCCAATTCGTCTGTCTTTTTCTGATATAAAGATAACTTTTCTCTGAATATTAATAAGTTATATCCGGTTATCCCTTAGTATCATGGGAATTGGCCAAGAATCTCCCCACACAGGGAATGTCAGACTCTACAGATGCATAAGCTCCTTATATAAGATGTGATATTTGCATATGTCCTCTGATATACATAAAAATAATCTATATATTATACCTAATACATGGTGTATAAATAGTTGTCACACTGTTACTTAGGGAATAATAATAAAGAAAATATCTGTATATATTTAGTACATATTATTTTCAAATATTTTAGATCTATGGTTAGTTCAGTCCATGGATGTGGGATCCTGCAGATAGAGTGGGCTGACTATATATTCAGAAGAAAAATACTGTTTAACACTTACCTATATTTATATAACACTTCTGCTTCATGCTTCATGCAAAAACAGCTTCACAGTAAACTATTTTTCTGATTTTCAGTCATATTAATGGTCTTGATTTTTTTTTTTTTTTTTTTTTTTTTTGGTACCAGGGATCGAACTCATGAACACGTGCTTGCAAGGCAGGTGCTTATGCCACTGAGCTAAATCCCCAGCCATAGAGTCATATTAATGGATTTTAGAGAATAGTAAATATTTCACATAATTTACTATTCTTACAAATTTTTGTAAGAATAACTGCTCATATTTATTTTTTTGAGGCAGGGTTTTGCTGTGTAGTCCAGGCTGGCCTTGAACTCACTATGTAGCCCAGGCTGGCCTGGAACTCACAGCAATCTTTCTGCCTCAGCCTTCTGAGTGCTAGGATTACAGGCATGCGCCACCCACACCCAGCTTTTTCCAAAATGTTTATCGCCACATTTCTTTGTCTCCCAAAGTAGGGAAAAGAGAGTTTTGTAAATATCATTTTCGTTTTTACATGGCTAGACTACAGAAGCCTCATATTTGAAATTAAGGTACTTTTTTTTTGCCTGTTGTGAATTAATATGCCTCTATTCAGAAATGAATACTTCCCTGCAACCTACTTTGGTGTTTAATCCTCTAATACTTTTTCTCATTAAATTCTAAGGAAAAAATAATTGTTTACTTGAATATACTGTATAGGATAGTGACAGCAGGATCTTAAATTTTATAAAATATTGAGAACTGATGGACATTTATTATTTTGGGAGATTATTGTGTGAATTATAAAAAAGAAGCCAGATTTATGTAATGGTGCATGCCTATAATCCCAGCACTCTGGGAAACAGGGGCAGGGGAATCACAAATCAGAGCCCATCCTGGGGAACTTAACAATTTAATGCGACTCTGTCTCAAAATAAAAAAAAGAAAAGGGTTGGGGATACAAATGTTCTTGTACAGTACAAATGTTCTTTAGTTTAGTACCCAACACTGAAAAGAAAAAAAAAAGAATTATCTTCATATTAGGATATAGAGTAGCTTTCTGATATTTATAAAAATTTCATCTAATACCTAATTTATTAGGAATATGACTTCAAGTCCATTGTTAGCATCTGTTATTATGAATAACTGCTCATATTTTTAAAAAGTAGGATTCATATTCAATGAACACAGGGTCCTGTAGAAGCCCACCAAGGCAAGATAGGACCACTAGGAGAAGTCTAGATATCCGCCACAAACTGGCCCAGTTACTTGCTTAGCAGGAGATGCTGCCAGAGGACTGTATACATGTTAAATGTGAATGGTTTTGTTGTTGTTGTTGTTTTTTGTTTTTGCATTCACATATATTTCTTCACTGGATTCATTCTTGATAGATTAAAACATGAAAGTAATTCAAAGAACTGTTCAGTAGAGAAAAACATGTAACGCTCCTACCCCTTACCGCTGTAGGAATTGAACCCAAGGCCTTCTCCTGAGTGACTCCCCCCACCTTTAAATTTTGAGACAGGGTCTCACTAAGTTGCCCAGTAGTGAAGGAAAACACGTATGAAAATTCTCAGTGGTCATTCTGCCTCAGCCTCCCAGAGTGCTGGTATTGTAGGCCTGGGTACTGCCATGCCCAGCTTTGTACCTGTGTTCAGGTTTTTGCTGTTATAAGAATTCTCACTAATGTGTTGTTATCTGTTTGTTCCTAGAGTTCACTCGTGTCAGTATGGGTGTTCATAAAGCACTGCAAATACTAAGGGACAAAGTGGACTTGCGGCATTTCTGCGGTTATGTCACCATGTTGAATGCTTCTAGCCAACTTGCAAGTAGAAAACTCAGCGATGCTTCTGATGAGAAAGGTTAGCCAGCTGCTGGGTTCTTTGGATTGAGATACCTGGTTTTTAGTTTAAAATAATCTTAATGTATAAAAAGCAGTAGGCATTTGTGGGAATATTGAATTACAGTTTCTTAATTTAAGGAGAAGACAATATTCTGTAGCATCATTTGGACAGATGTCAGTTACTATATGAGTGGACAAATACCAGATGTGTAACTGAAGACATGATGACCATGGGCTGCCATGCAGAGTGGCTGTTGGGCTTTATTTAGCCTTTCCCGTCACATCTGTGTTTACAGGCTTTGGATGAAGTCAGCCTTATGGAGTGGTTTGTTTGAAATTCAAGTGACTTTTGTAAAAATGTTTCCTAAGTGAACTTAATAGTTGGTTTCCGTGTTCTGTGAAAGTAGTCATTAGAAATGTCTCTCATATCTTTTTCTCTCCCCTCTCATTTTTGAGTCTGTATAACTGCTGGATCTTAAATATTGGGGCTGGGGATTTAGCTCAGCGGCATAAGCGCCTGCCTTGCAAGCAGGCAGTCGTGAGTTCGATCCCTGGTACCGATTAAAAAAAAAAAAAATGTATTGTTGCAACCATTTCCTGCTTTGCTTTCCTGTCTTCTTTGTCTTATCTTCAACCTGTCCTGCACATTAACTGGTTTATTATGCCCTTTCGTTGGATTCCCATTTTCAGATCACCTTTGCATGCTTACTAATTGTTTCTGCTTTGGCATAATAATTGCTTGCATGTGGCTTTTGTTGTTGCTATGCCAGCTCTGATCCTTTGGAAGACCTTTGAATTCGTATGTCTTGTCACTGGTTGACTGTATTGTGTGAGCATCTTACTTTGAAATCCCGAGACAGTGTGACTGATGTGAACCATCCAGTGGATTGGGTTGGCTTACTTCGAGTTAGATGGCTACTCCTGGTCCATTGGGTTCTGGCCAAAGGTGTTGGGTAGCTTTCAACAGCTGTGAGGTGCCACAGGAGCGTTTTTCAGAGAAGAGGGCGCTTCAGAGTGTGTTTCTGATAGCCGCCATTTTTTACGTCATTCAGTCTACAGACATGGGAACAATAAATACCTGTTTAAGTGCTGGAGAAAATGGGGTAAAACCCTAGTAGGAGACAGACAAGTGAGTCAGCCTGCCGTGAAGCTTGAGAGACTGTGATGGGGGACGGTGTCGTGTGCCGGGGAGGACAGACAGGCATCTGGAACCCTTCCAGGGAAGGCGTCCTGGAGAAGGCATGGTGTGAACTGAGCTATGGAAAATGAGGACTTAGCTAGACAAAAGAGGATTGTAGATTGTTTTTTATTTTTATTTTTGTAGGGTGGTAGCCTTTCAGGCAGAGGGCAGTAGGTAACAGTAGCTTACCTTTAGGCAAAAGGAAGGGTCTTGGAGAGTGGAAGGTGAAGGTAAAGAAGAAGGTACGGTCTAGGAAGTCTTGGAGGTTCTGAGGCTGAACCGTAAATGGAATCGCAGAAGGCGTTTTGAAGAGGAGTGTGGTCAGGCTGTATCCCCCGGGGCAGAACTGGACTTAGTGATGAGCTAAGTGCAAGTCAAAACTCTGTTCTGCTTCCTGAATTCCACCTTCTGTAGGCCACGGTTTCTCTCCCTCAGCATTGTTTTTATTCAAGCTAGGTAGTTCTTTGTTGCAGGATTTTACCTGGTAAGATATTTTGACATCTCTGGAAATAAGGAGCATCTTGTTCCTGTTCATGACAACCAGACTTGTTTCTCAACCTTACTAAATGTCTTTTTGGGGGAAAAATTGTTCCCCTGGCTTGGAACCACTGGTTTAGGCCCCATATTCCTTATTTCTCCCTGCATCATCACCATTGCCTGAAATCTTCTTTGGGTTAGAACTGAGTTATTAGCATCTTCTGAGGAGTACGGCACTAGAATCTCAATGCTGTGTGTATCTTTGAACTCTAAGGAGAACCTGATTTGGCGTCTGCCTCGGATGTAAATGGAAGTACAGAGTCATTTGAAATGGTCATCGAGGAAGCAACCGTAGATTTGGCAACCAGACAGAACTCTGGTAAGGTGTTAAAAATTCCTCAAAAATTTATTAGACTAATTTCTGAGGCTTAATTTTTCTGCTAAGTTATTTGCATGTTATTTGTTCTTATCATCCATAATGGACTTTTTAATGTGAATTTTCTAAGAAGCATTGCTATATACTTAAAATCATGACTTCAGCACTATAAAATGATGACCTGCGAATAATGACTTCAAGGGTTATTGCCCATTAGTGATCAGTGTTTTGGTTCATTCTCTTCATCTGGCACATGTCGCGTAGTACCCTTTCCTGACAAATGAACATTTGAACACTTTGAACATTTGATGAAAGTTGTGTCCACACTTTCTAGGCCTGTATACATCCTCACAAGACAGCTCTTGGATTGAGAGTGAGGGGCCTGTTTCCGAGCCCCTTCCCTTGTCAAGCCTTCTGGTGGAAGTCACTGGGGCCTCAGGTGCTCAGATGCTGCCTCTGAATTTGTCTGTGAAAGTGCACTGTCTGTCCTTTTCTAGGTGCCACCACAGAAGCAGAGTGGGTTCCTCTTGAGCTGTGCTTTGGAATTCCTCTGTTCAGTTCTGAATTAAACCAGAAAGTTTGTAGGAAAATTGCTGCTCATGGCCTTTGCAGAAAAGAGAGGTACGGACTCATACTCATTGTCATCTTTTCCTCTGCTTGGTTTTAAGCTGAGTAGTTACAGTGAGTAGTTACTAGATCATGCTTTTATTCTACACATGAGAACAGTTATCTCCTTATATATATTTGTTGATTGAATAAAAAATGCTAACTTAAGGTTTTGCTGTGCTTTTAAAATTAAATTACAGTAGATCAGAAATTAGTCACAACAAACATTTTGGGGACATGTTTTGGTTAATTACATTTCTTACCCAGGTGTGGTGAGGATGTGAAAAATGGGCATGCCTATGTGGAATATGAACCCAGTTTTAAAAATTGATAGATATCTTGTGTCCCCATCCTGCCTCCTTTTTGTGGTACTGGGGATTGACCTGAACTACATTGCCATATGTCCCCAGCACTTTTTATTTTTTGAGACAGAATCTTGCTAAGTTGCATAGTCTGGGCTTGAACTTGTGACCCTCTGCCTCAGTCTCCTGGGATGTTGGGATTCCAGGTGTGTACCACCGTGTGAGGCTTTCTGTCTCTCAGCATATACACGCAAGTTATATTAATAATGTGTGTCTCTGGTGGTAGAATTACGGTGACTTTATACAAGTTTCTCCACTTTGCATTTTCTAAAAGGAGGATGTATTGATTTTCAGAGAGGACACACAGCTTTTATCTCACGCACATTGCACTCTGATCCTTGGGATTGGCTGCTGAGAAGCAGGGCTGCCAAGGTTCTGAGGCCACGGGCTAGTGAGGAAGAATCTCACTGTCTCCAGTTGTCACCATGGGTGGCTTGTAGGGGTGAGAATCCACCAATCTTCTGGGCACTTTTAGTTAGGAAAACAAAGTTGGATAACAGATAATTCCTATGATTGGCTGAATGTAGCTTCCATCAGAAAATTAAAGGTGTCCAGTTGATCATTTGAATAATTGTTCTCTGCAAATAAAATAACAGGTAAGTCAAAAGTGGGAATACTATGAAACTAAAGATCGCCACTACCATTGTTACTGATTTATATATGGGGATTGGTTTGTGTTACATCTGTCAAGACTTTTTCTCAGGTTGTCTTAAAATTACTTGGGAAATTTGAAGTTTATGTCATAATTTCCATCTCTCAGAGTAAAGAGTTTTAAATCTTCATTTTAAGTTTTGTTCACTTAACATTACTATTTATTAGCAGTTTAAGTATCTTTTTAAAATGGAAACTTCAACTTTGGTTTATATATTGCATTACATTTGAAAATAGCCTTTTTGTGTATTACTACTATTACTGAAACAAGCAAGAATTTTATTAATACAAAGAATTAAAATTATTTCTTCAGATAAAATTTTTGTCTGATGAGTCACAATGTATAGACTCACATATATGTATTTAATTTGCTAAAACTGAAGTCTTGTAAGATGTTAGTTCTTGTCGTTCCATTTAATCTTTTCTCCTTTTTTCAGCCTTCAAAACCTCCTACACTCCAGCAGAAAACTCTCGCTACAAGTCCTTAACTTTGTTCACTCATTCCAGGTAATAAAGATTTTAAAATCTAAATTGTTTGTGGTGAGCTTCATAGTATTTGAAGCATTTGCAGGTTTTTGAGTCTGCATGGCAGAAAGACATGAAATAGACATTGCGCTTCAGGACGTGAAGTGACTGACACCTTCCCTCACCAGGTCTGCAGAGACCGAAGCCTGGGCTTGTGCTGTGGTGTCAGAGCTTCACTCAGCAGCCCCCCCCCCCAAAGAAAGAGCCATCAGCACTTGATTTATAGATAAAACTTTCAGGATGGGAGATTCCGATTCAAAATGTCTGATTCAGCATTGTGAATTCAGTGTCTAGGAGTGTTATTCCATCCATCCATCCATCCATCCATTCATTTAATGCCAGGTGCTGGGAAACAGTGCTGTGCAAGACACTAGCGGAGCTTTTAATGTGTGAGACTATAGTCAAGTACACCCTAAAAGGTTAATTATAGATTTCAGGAAGTGCGGCTGTGATGGCCTCTGAAGGTGGGCCTGCTTTAAATAGGTGAGAAATGACACGCAGGCCGAAACCTGGAGAGCAGCAGCACAGTCCAGCAGGGCTGAGCAGTACAGAGGTCCTGGAGCAGGAAAGCACTCAGTGCACGGGAACAAAAGGGAGGGAGGGCTGCAGAGGCCTGGTGAGGTGGGAGAAGCGGCAGGGAGTGGGCTGACAGTGCTGGCGCCCCCCCCCCCCCCCGCAGTGAGGTGGGGGGGGATTCCGTTGCTTCCGACTGTGAGGAAATAGGGATTAGTGTCTGAGGGCAGACGTGCAGGAGTGAGGCGCTGGAGGCTGCACAGCCTTTTCGCCTAAAGAACAAACGTTGCGTGTGTCCCTAATAAAAGTTTGTTCATTACATACACAGTACATACTATTGTACCAATAAATTAAATATCTTATAAAAATACATAAAAGAAAAAGTTACTAAGATTCAGATGGTGAGATTCTGAAATTCTCTCGATACTGTACCCACTTTGGAGACTTGATCTTGGCAATGGTGAACAAATAAACTAATTTGGGCTATGATGTGGAGATAGACTGATAAAACTTGATGATAAATTAAATGTGAGAAAAAGGTTGAGGTTATGGAGAAAGGAAGGAATCAAGAATGATCTCCACCCTCTTCTGCACTGGGGGTTGAACCTAGGGCCTGCAAACTGAGCTATATCCCCAACCCCTTCTTAAAAATTTTTGAGACAAGAGTTTTGCCTAGTGCCCCAGGCTAGGTGCAGACTTGGGACCCTCCTGCCTCCACCACCCCGTCTGGGGATTATAGACATGCACCACCACCCCAGCTTTTCTGTGCTTTCTTGACTAGCCAGTCGTATGCAGTAGGGACAGCTGGGGAAGGAGAGCTGGGAGCTCAGGTGTGGGCACGAGGAGATAGATCCCTGGCTCAAAGCTCAGCGATGGCAGCGGGAGCCTGCAGTTCGGGAGGTGGGTGTAGGAATCTTGGTTCTGTGCTTAGTGTGTGACAGAGTGTTTAGAGGCAGCTTCCTGTTAGCAAATACTTTGAGATGGGTCCTTTCTTAAAGTTTTCTTTACCATTGTCTCATAGTCTATTCTGTTTATTTCAAAACACTTCTTTCAGTCTGATTTGTGTTATCATTTTGCATATATTACTCCCTGTCATTGATGATTTTGGGCTTGTGAAGTAGAGCTTTGTATAGACAGTCTCCGGTCATCAAGGTCCATATTGCTCACAAGTTACATCAAGTAGTTTTGGTTTAGCTAAGTGCTTTGATAAAGCTGAATATTCCATATTTCTCTCATTTCTTGATCTTTTAGGAAGGTGCTTCAACACTGGATATTCACACAGAGCCGAGCTTTTCAAGTTTGCTTTCACAGCCATCTTATGCTGCTGATACAGGAGTTCCACTTCCTGCAAGAAACCTAATATTTAAAGATGGCATCTTATCAGAATGGAGTGGACGGTCGCCTTCCTCACTTCGTATTGCCAATCTCCATTTGCAATAATTTGATGACACCATTTGTTGCGCTCACATTCTGCCTTTTTCCTTTCTTAATGTTAGCTTTATAGTGCCAGCCACTAAAAAGCCTCCTGCTGCTGCAGTGCAATTGTTTCACTGATACCAGGAGTTGGGGGAACATGCGCAGTATTGCTCATCTTCTTGCAACAAAGTGCTTTTTAGCAGCCAGCGCTGTATTTTTTACCTTGAGACAATCTGCATTTCTTTTATAAAACTAAGAATATACTTTATAGGCTTTATGATGACTGTTATGTTTATAAGCAGTCACTATGAATATTGTGATGGTGATTTTATATGTTAGTTTATTGGACATAAATCTTGTTTAATTTTATATTTTGTTACCTACAC
Organism: Dolichotis patagonum; assembly: GCA_004027295.1. Lineage (NCBI taxonomy): Eukaryota > Metazoa > Chordata > Mammalia > Rodentia > Caviidae > Dolichotis > Dolichotis patagonum. The sequence continues at coordinate 6,190 of PVJX010011729.1, read as the reverse complement.
TTTAGGGAATCAAGGGAAGAGATGGAACCTTCCTCTGAAAGGCTTCTTGGCAGTGAAACTAAAACAGTGAGTGAGCATCCAGCACTGAGAGAGCCTGTGAAGGGGCATCAGAGTTTCTGCGGATGTCTGTAAACTGTGTGTATCGCTCATGTGTTGTTGAAGTCTGTAGATCAGCATAGTTATGTATATCTTAACCTGAATTTATAAGGTCTGAACTCAGACGAAGACTATTCCTGACATCTCGTGACATAAGCTTTGGAAAACATTCTATTTTTAAACAGTGTTTATATGTGGACTTCTGTTGTTGCCGTCTCTGGGCTTTATATTTTCATACAGTCTTTATGGAAAGGTAGAACTTGTTTCCCACTGGTAGCTGAGGCTGCTGCATGTTTTCACTCTGACTTTTATTTCTTTGTTTTGTTTTGTGACTTCAGTGAATTGTTACAGAAATTGAATTTTATGTTTTCAAACCAAGGTTTATGATTTTCGGTTAGAGTTACACATTAAAAGCATTAAGGCTGTGTCTTCAGATCAAAGTACTTCTGTGATAAACCTACTTTGAAGACATATTCTTAAGTCATCTGCATCTTAAATTTATGTTAATAGTTTTGGAAGGAGTAAAGAAAATGAATAATTTCAAAGTGTTTCTTGAGTCATTGATTCTTTTAGTATCTCAGATGTTAATTAGAATAATTGAACTTACTTTGTAAACTTTTCAGATTACCTTCCTTGGGAAGTTTGTGCAACGTTATACTTTAGTTTAGCTCCTCTTGTAGGATAATGGTTTGCTAGTTTAAGACTGTAACCAAACTAACTGGTCAAACAACATATATCTAAAACATTAGAAAATTTGGGAATGTTATAATTAACAATTTTGCAATGATTTTTGTTATTTATAGAACTGATATTTGTGTATTTAACATATTTCTGGAAACATATATGTTTCTTAAAACTATTAACATAACCTTGCGTTTAATACCATGGCCCATGTGTAGAACTGAATATTTTGGACCAGGTTACCTGTGCACAGTCAGTACTGTGTTTGGGCAAATGTGGTAACATTTTAGTTTTCTACTTTGTTTTATATAAGGTAGAAACCATATGTATGCTGTATGTATGTATAAAAGGAAAAGTACATACTAATATTAAAACAATTTCTCATGACTGTGAATCACTCATTTGTTTTTCCAGTAATTGATACTGTACATTCCTAGTGTTATGTATGTATGTAACTTTTCTCAGCTGAAAATTATAAGTATTCTTTTTGATCAGGGCTCTTTAATCTCATTTTATTATGCCTCTTTTGAATTAACTACTGTTTATTCTTGTGTTAACCATCTAAGCAAATTGTCATGCCATGTATACTAATAAAGAATTAAACATTTGTAGTTGTTGGCAGTGAACTCAGTTGTTGGTGAGTTTAAAATACGGGAATGATTTGCTGCTACATTTCCTTTGAGAGATAATAGAGGAAGAAACAGAACATGATAATGATCATGAACTTCAGAGCAAGCACTGAAAAACTGGGGTCAGCTCTGGTTTCTTATGCTCCATGAGGAAAGAGTAATCACCCGATTCTCAGCTGGAGCCCTCTTACTCTCTTAGGAAACATTTGCATTTCTCGAGCTGTTAGCAAAATGTGAAATGCTGATGTTCATGCCTTGCTTTTTGAATGTGTCTTTGTTTCATTTGTGCTTTAACTCATGTAAAGATGTATCTCCTAAGTCTTACAAGTGTTGAGCCAGTTCAACAGAACTGTAAATTAAAATGTAGATACTGTTATTTGCCAAAGAAGATTCATGGAAAATTTACACCCCATTTTTTGCAAATGTTTAACCTACTTTCATGGGGCTTTGTGCCATCTCCTCTCCTTTCTTTCCTCTTATGTAGTTTAAACCATGGCAAACATTCTTTAGAAAGAAAACTACATGAGAGAGTGTAGAATTGAGAGATACATTTTCACCTCTCAAATGCTTATCTAAAGAAGTGCAGCTTCATATCATTTAAGACATCTGATTGATTTCCTTATCTTTTTAAAATGCAATCAGATGATTTTGTGTTTGTCTTTTGGAGGAATATTATTTTACTTCATGTTTTGCTTTCTCTGCTATTCATGTTTCCTTTTTGTGTTCAGCTTTTCAAATACAGTTTGTATTAAACATTTTCAAATATCAAAAACTGTAACACTACAGTGGATATTTTCTATTATTAGCATTATATAGTGAAATGTATAGTGTTGTCAATTTGATTATTGACGTATAACATGTTTACAAATAAACTGGTGTTGATCGACTTGCTGTAAAGATGTATATAATCTTCTGAATAGTTCTGTTACAGGCAGAGTAGTTAGAAATATTATAGGCAGTCAGATAGGGCTGGGCCCTTAAATGACCTAGTGCAGAAGACCAGATATCTTACAACTGTGAGGAGACATACCTCCTGCTATGGGCCAGACCTCAAGACAAAAGATCAAACATACACTCACATCCTAGGGATTGATGTTCTAAATAGTTCTCTGTCACCCTGAGGAAGCCAGGAATCACCATCCCAACCCCCTAAGGGAAGAGTCACTGCTCTTTAAGCATGTTTGCCTGCTATGTGACTTGCTTCCACATTTGTCCCCAGTTTAGTCAATTTCACCTGAGCAGTTAGTGTCTCAGTGAAACCTGTCCTCCAAGTCTTAGAGCCCAGCCACCAGCCTAGTGCTGATTAAATGGTGGAAGATGTCCCAGTTTTACTGGAGACATGTATATTTTCTGAGTCTGAACTGGACTTCATTTAAGAAGAACCATTTTACAGAACTTTATATTCAAGTCTACTAGGGTGTTCTAATATTATTGTATTGTTATTGTCTTATAGTCAAGCAGCGAGTACCAGTAAATTTAGTAACTAATTCAGTGCAACATGTACAAGAACAAAATAATAAAAATGTCCCATTAAAGGAATACAACCTCATAAGTTTCCTGTTTCAGCTTAGATTTATCATTAACAAAACTGTAAGAGACAAGGCAGCTATAAACAATGGGCAACGACAAAGCAAAATTTGAAGCATAAAAATTAAACAAGGCACAGTCCAGAGTCTGTCAAATGAGCAAACTCTTACCTTCATGCAGTGATCTTGGTGGGACCTCCAAATGACAGGGGAATGAAACTCCAACCTATTAGATGTCCAGTATGAGTTCATGTTCTCTAAAATTAATGAATTTTAGGAACAATGGAGGTTAAAAGCAGAATATATTTATTGAGAGAAAGAAAGCTATCTGAGAGAGAAGGGGTACCAAGTGGGTTGCCAAGGACCCTGTCTTTTTAAGGATTTTGTAGAGCCAAACTACGAGGTGAAGCGGGTCTAAGGTGGGAAAATGGGAACTCACAAGGTAGGAATAAGGTAGTACAAAATTGTGGTCACCCAGTAAGATTTATTGCTCAGGTAAAATTAAATCAGGAACAAATGGGGAAATGAGTTATGTAGCAAATGGGCATGCTTAAAGAGACTCTTCCTGTAGGGGGTTGGGATGGTGACTCCTGGCTTCTTCAGGGTTCTAGAGAACTGTTTAGACTATGAGTCCTTAGGATGTGAGTGCATTTACTTGATCTTTTGTCTTGAGATCTGGCCCACAGCAGATCTGTCTGTCTCCTCCAAAGTCACAGGACGTTTGGTCCTCTCTTTTGGCTCCCACCAGAGCCTAGCCATCAGACTGCCTATAATGTTGCTATTTCAGCTTCCAAAACATTATCACTTTATATAAACAATGGCCCATCTGTCAAAATTCAGAAATTAACATGGACTGTAGTTTTTGTAAATTATTGTTTACTAAAGTGCAGACATTATTGGGCTTTGACCAGTTTCAGCACTAACATCCTTTGGTTCCTGGATCTGGGCCAGGATATCACATCATGCTTAATTAGTTATCCATGCCTCCTGTCCTTTTCCACCATATGACTGTCTCTCAGTTTGACTTTGACACTGTGAAGAGTACAGGTAAGTTAACTTCATAGGCTGTTCCTCAGTGTGAACTTTGATGGGTCGGAACCCACACGAAGCCAGACCAGACATGCTACCATGAGAAAGCAGCTTTATTGGGCAGGGGTAGACTGCCTTGCGGACTAACACAGCCACCGTTTGGCTTAGGGAAGGGGTTTTTAAGGGTTGTTTGGAGGGCTGCTCTGCAGTTGAGCCAGTTGCGGGAGCACAGCGTGACAGTCGTCATCAGGTACCCTCCTGGGCAGGGTTGACTTTTGCAGTTGGAACAGTTCTAGGAAGTTGTTTTTCTTGCAGCCCAGGCGTGAACAGGCTTGGGGGACAGGCTGACCCTTTATCCAGCCTTTTGTTTTTAGGAATTGGGTGATGAGGTCTTTTTGGCTCTTTTAGCTTGGGGCAAAGTGGGAAGGCTAGTCTGGGGATGTAGGGTCACCATTGTGATCAGCGGTGGGCACCATCTGGTAAGATCTGAGTGGAATATCTGGTTAAAATTTTGGGTGGTGACTTGTAATCTTGCGGACTAGGGGGATGAGACGGTGCCAGCAGGAGCATGACACAGAGGCCTGCGAGGGGCCCAGGACTGGTGAGAGCCAAGAGAGGAGCCCAGAGGAGGACCTGAAGGGGAGGCAGAGCCAGGAGCCTGGTGCATTGTAGGTGGGGTCTGAGGAGATACAAGGGTCAGGTTATGGGACCACGGGGAGCTGAGCGCCTGAGAGTGACCTACGGTAGAGACGGACAGCCAGGAAATTTCGGCAGTCAGAGTGTAAGGTAATAGTGAAAAATGTATCTTTAAGTCTAATACAGGAGAGTGAGAGGCACACGCAGGAACGAGACTGATGTAAAGGTTTGGCACTGGGTGAACTGGCATTACTGCATTGTTAATAGCTCTGGGATCTTGGACTAGGCAATAGGAGCCATTGGATTTGAGGACAGGGAGAATGGGGTGTCATAAGGCAAGTGGGTGACCTCTCGAAACTCATGAGTTAATAAGCAGCAGATTATAGGTTTGGGCCCCTGTTGAAGTTTAGGGGCCACTGGGTATTGGGGAACAGAGGGGAAGACTGAGGTGTGTTTGAGCCAAAGTAGCAGCAGAGTAATGGGGTGGCCTGAGTGGGAGTGGGCCTCAGACTGCAGGGGGAGGAGGAGGGGAGAGGGAGGGGCGGAGTCAGCGGTGCCAGCTTCATTGGGATGGGGGGGTGGGACCAGGGGAGCTTGGTGGGTGTGGTGGGAGTGGGAGCAGGGGGTGCTGTAAAGCCAGTGGGATTGTCAGGTCAGGGTTTTGGCAGTGTGGAGGGTTGGATGGGTCTGAGAAGGAAGGTGCAGAAGGAGGGGCGTCGGGACTGGAGGGTTTGGGCGATTTGGCAAGAAGGATTTGTTGGGGGCTTCAGGAACGGCCGAGCTGGGGTCAGTTGCCAAGAGCCAAAAAAATGCTTGGGCTAGGCCGGGGATTAGCTCAGGGGCGAAAGTGCCTGCTTGGCAAACTTGAGGTCCTGAGTTCTATCTCCAGCACCCCCCAAGAACCCCCCAAAATCCGAAAAAAAACCCAACAAAAACCAAATATCATTTGGGGCCAGGGATTTAGCTCAGCAGTATAAGTGCCTGCCTGGCAAGCACTAGGTCGTGAGTTTGATCTCTGGTACAAAAAAACAAAAACAAAAAAACTCGGGCATAGGGGACCTCGGACCATTTTCCATTGCACTGACAAGAGTTGTCGAAGTCTCAAAGGACATTAAAGTGTACTGTTGAGGGGGGCTGACGTATTGCTTAGCTTATAGAGGGCTCTGCTGTCTGGCACACAGGTGAGACGTGTGGGTTTGAGTTCCGTGAGGCTGAGCCGGGAGAGGCAAGTGAGCACGGAAGTGTGGGTCGAGGGAAGAGGCGGGAACCTTGTCCACGGGTAAAATGAGGCAGAGGAAGGATGCTGAGACTGAGCAGACTGAGGCAAGAATCTCCCATTGAAGACCCGGGAAGGACGCAGGTGCGCTCCAGAGGGGACGAGGATTGATTGTTCCCCGTAGTGGGGACGAGGCAGAGAGACGCTGAGACGCAGAGGAGGCTGAAGGCAAGAATCGTCCATGGACAATCCCAAGAGGGACGTAGGGCCCAGGCTCTCTGAGCAGGTGCCTGGGGGAGGGGGTGTCGAGCGTAGGGGAGGGTGGCTCTGCATGTCCACAGGACTTCGGGGTGAGGGACAGGAAGCCTGGAACACAG
>PVJX010011728.1:5746-50579 GCA_004027295.1 Dolichotis patagonum | reverse complement strand
CCCCATCTCATAGCTTCGAAGTCTTTCAAAGTTTTAAATCATCAGTTGGAATGGTGTTATCCTGTTTTGTTTGACTATATCATACGTGATGATATGAACAGCTGTTTTGAAGAAAACATTATGACAGCTATTGCTGATTTAATATTATCCTTCTTACAAGTCCTACCATGCTTTTTTTGTTCTATTACTGTTGGTTCTATCTACCACATTGTGTCTTATTGGAATTTAAATATGTGTGATAGTTCAAACAAATTTTTTTCTTTTTTATCAAAAATGAGATATTATAGTACCCATTGATCATTTTCTGTTATTCGGTTCAGAAAGCCCTGTAATTCTTTCACTATATGCATGGCTTTATACTATTTTGTTATGTTTTATATTATTGTAATTGAAACTATGCTCAACTATAGCAGAGTAAGAGATATGGTGTTAGATACTGTTGATGTCCAGTTGACTTTGTAAAGTTCTGTGTTGCCTATGTTGTCCTGTTCTGATCTGCTCTGTACTGCCCCCTTTTGTTTTATTCTCTTTTAAAAAAAAAAAAAAAAAAAAGATCTACTGGGCTTTAGACAAACCCCACACTCTCCCTATGCCTGGCTTATTCCAGCTTTACAGAGGGATGCATGACTCAACACCAAGACATCCATTAATTTTTTAACAGGTTAAAAGAGAAAAGTAATTTGTTCATCTTGACAGAGATAAATAGAAAAGATAGTTGAGCACAATCAACGCTAAACCTGATTAAAATTTTAAAAATAAGAACCTTGTAACTTGGGGGAGGAGAGATCTTTCCTTAATTTGATTTAAAATCAAGAAAAATGTGTGATGGAATAGCCATAAAATAGTTGCAAAATACCATGCAGGTGTTACGCTTCTTAGAGAAAATTGAACATAGTCTCCTTAGACTAAGCAAAGCTCCTTCATTAGACAAAATTGCTCAATGTAATTCTGAAAATGTTAGCTCGTGATATTAGGGAAAACATTATAGATGGTTTTAACATAAGAAAGGATCGGTTCAAAATGTCATTTGCAGATCAATTATCCACAAAACACCAGATGTTAATCATGAATAATGTCAGGAAATTATCTGTCTACAGCACACATGAACAAAAATCAATGGCTCTCTGACATACTGATTACACCAATTAAAATATCATGTTTGAAGGAGTTCCAAAAACAATGTCAATAACCTCCCATGTTTCTCAGGAACAAACTTAGCAAAATATATGCAAAACTTAGGTGAAAACTGAAACACTATCAAGTTATATAAGAATTAACTCAATGGAGAACCACATTATCTTTTTGGTCTGAGATACCTGAATTTGTAAATCTTCCAAAATCCAAAACTATCCAAATTCATCTACAAATTTAAGTTAACCCTAATGAAATCAAAGTGAGTTTCTTTTGGGTGAAGTGGGACACTTGACAAAAATATTCTATATTGTAGTGAGAAGAAAAAATTTATTTGAAGAGCCTTGAGACTATCTAAAACATAAGAATGAGGAAACCAGGCATAGTAGTACATGCCTGTAATCCCAGCACTTGAGAAGCTGAGGCAAAAAGATGGCTGTGCATTCGAGGCCAGCCTGGGCTATAAAGTGAGTTCAAGGCCAGCCTAAATTTGAACTGCATAGCAAAATCCAGTCTCAAAAAAAGAAAGATGGAAAGAAACTAACCCCTGAAAAATATTAAAACATAGCATAAGGTCATTCAAATAGTGTGGAATACCTAGAAAACACAAACTAATTGGTGGTTTGGTATAGATATGGACCTACATAAACCAGAAATAGACCCAAAGTTGAGTATATGAGAAACTACAAGTCAGTGACTAAAAGAGTAATTATTTGCTAAGTAATTGAAAACAAGCTTTAACAGGATTCTGAGCACAAATACTCCTTAAATAGTGTGTTTTAATTTTTTGCTAGACTTCACTCTGATCCTGAATATAGATTTAAACAATGGGTTAACAAAAAAATAAGTCAATGTATTTTCAGTCTCTTCCCTTTCAGTTCCCTTCTTTCTTCTGTTTTATCTGTTCACTCATTCTTTGTCAGTACAAAACCTAACTCTGAATGTATGTATATATTTAGTTAAAATTTGGAAGCAATTCTTCTGTAATACTAACAAGTCTTTTTTCGTTAGTGAATTACGGGTGATTTTCACATTTGATTTCATTGCTTTCTGGTTTATATAAAAATGCTAAAAAATAATAAAATTATTCTTACTTTAACAGAAAAAAAAAAGAAAATGCTTGCACAAATCCTGGGCACAATAGGTGCTCAATAAGATACAATTTGATACACTTTTTTTCTGTGTGTTTGTGTGTGCTTTTGTTTTCCACTTTTACCTGCATCATGAATTTAGTCTTCATCTTCCTTCCCTGTAATTTTTCCTCTCTTTCCTTCCCCTCATATTATCTTTGTCTCTGAAGTGGTCTTGTTTTCTGTATCCTTCAGAATCCTCATCTTTTCACCCAGTGTGTATGCGAACAAAGGAGCAGAGTGACACAGAAGAGATCACAGGGTGAGAAGCCCACAATTTACCCATGGAGAATGGGATAAAACCTTCGCGTTTCCTGAAGTTGCCCTTTGCATCCAGAAAGTGTTCCGGGTAGAAGGTGTCTGGCTTCTCAAAGTGACGCAAATCATGAAGGACGGAGCTCATGACAGCATACACGGTTGTGTCCTTAGAGGGCATCAAAACCAAGAGGACCCAAATGGTTGTTAAGAAGGCATGGCTAAGGCAGTTATGGAAATCCACATTGATAGTGTGCTTTACCCACTGAACGACTTTCGCAGACGGTGACTAAAATACTGAAAGGATTCTGGCCTGTTTTATTGATAACTGTGTCCTGAGGCCTCTAGGTATCTCCACTGACCACGCTGACACTTTACTCGCCTTTGGACTGCTCTGTGACTTATTCATTACCTGTAAGGTTCAAGTGTATCTTGGCAGAGACCTCCAACACTAGGGCCAAAATAGACTCTGATGAACTGGTGCCCATTGGGTGATTTGATACTGTGAATACCATCCCTAGGTACATGCAACTTAGGAACATACACCATCATGCCATAAACATTGACCTAGACATACATAAATTATAAAAGCAAAACCACACAGAAACATGAAAAACAAGTTGCAAAAGTGTTGGCATGAACATAAAGACAGACATGGAGGGAGACATGCCACACTGTATACAAAAGTTGCAAAGTGAGTGATAGCTATTTTATGAACTCATCTTCCAGGATATGTATATATATGTGGCCAGTATATGTATATATATCCAGTATATGATTAATGGAAATTATCCATCAGTAACTAAAGTATTAAGATGCACAGCTGGAAAGTCTGCCTATTAAAGCAATGCTAGCACCATTTATTAAGATGTCATCATGGGGCCAGGGTTATAATTCAGTGGCAAGTGCAGCGTCATAAATTCAATCTCTAGTACCCAAAAAACTGCCATTTTTGCCTAGTGTGGTGGCACATTCTATAATCCCAGAACCCAGGAAATGAGGCAAGAGGATCACCATGGGTTTAAGGCCAGCCTGGGCTACATAGCAAGACTTTGTTTTAAAAAAATACTATCTTTCCTCCAATGTATCTGTTAGCCTCTTTATCAAAGTTTATAGCAGCATAATTCATAATGTCCAAATCTTGGACAATAGATAAATAAAGAAAATGTGGTATTTATACACAAAAGAGTACTACTCTTCTATATAGAAGGATAATGTTGAGTCACTTGTAGGGAAATAGATGTACCTTGAGACCACAATATCAACTGAAATAAATCAGACACACAGCTTAGATATCACATGAGTTTTCTATATGAAAAACCCAAAAATATAAAGAGGAAAATAAAAGACATATAATAGGAAGTGGGGAGATAAATCTTTTTCAAATGGGGAGGAGACCACAAAGGCAGGGAGGAGAAGCAGAAGAGGGAAAGGGGAAGAAGAAAAGTAATTAAGATGTGCCATGTATGTGTGCTAACATTCACAAGTAATGTGAACATCGTGTACCAGAAACATGTCCAAAAAAGGAAGGAGACCAAGAGATGGATTAAGCGGGGAAGAGGGAAAGGGGATGAAGAAAGGAAATTCGGTGTATTACATACATATACCAACTCCCCACAAAGGATGTAATGATTACCAAATGCAAACTTATAGTAATAAAAAATAAAAACTGAAGAATTAAAAAGCAATCCTGCCTAGCATGTAGATGTCAGTCGTGCTAATACACTAACACTGGCCAAAACAGCATGAGAAAAATAAATGTTTCTCCCAGTGAGAAGGGGCCTCTGTGAGGCCAAGGTAACTGACCTTGTCCATTTGCAACTTTGAGGTACAACTTAACTATAATGTTGCTGTTCCTGGCAGGAACAGGAATCCTCGGAAAATGCATTCCTAAGATGTCTACGTTTTCTATGACCCATTTTCGTGTCTTCAATTCCTAGTAAAAACTCCAGCCTGACCTCCCTGTGCAGCTTCTCATGGCTTGGGATAGTTCGGATCACACCATGGCTCAAGGCTCGTGTACTCGAGGCTGCTGACTTGAACACACCAGGCGGTGGAAACATTAGAGGAGGAGCCCAATTGGAAGAAACAGAAAGGAAACATTTTTTGATCTCTCTCCCCCTCTCCTCCTAACCACCATGAGATAAGAAGTTTATTCAACCAGATCCTCTCTGTCAGGATCTCTGCCTCCCCGTTCACCCAGCAACAAGAAAGCCAAGTATATAAAAGCTTTGAAATCCATGACCAAAAATAAATCTTTCCTCCTTTAAGGCAGTTTCTCTCAAATATTTTGGCACAGGAATGGAAACCTAACACACTAAGCACATGAACTTAATGTGTGAAAGTAGAAAAATCAATTTGTAAACACATTTTCATGAAACAGGAAAGTAGGGGACATGAGGAAATGGCTTTGTAAAAACACAGCTCCATCACAGAACAAGTTTCAATAAGTACACAGTACTATTTTCAAGAGAAGAAAATCTAACATGTAATGAAAGTTTAAAAATGAAAACAAGGATCAGAGTTTTCTATATTGCCAAAATATCCCTCACCCCATAAAACTCTGGAATAGGAATCTTCCTTATGGCCCAATGACCAAACACAGCATCTGGCACCTCCACTCAAGATTCTAGGGTCCTACAAGTCTCACCTTAGGCAGGTGATACCCCCGGAAGTAGGTATCCTGGACGGCACAGTGAGGCATACCAATTGGGATGAGGTCACTGTATCTCTGAATCTCACGGATGACGGCATCAGTATAAGGCATTTTTGCCCGATCTTCAAGGGCTGGAAGACGGTGCTGACCAATCACCCTGTCAATCTCTGCCTGGACTTTCTCTGAGAAGGACAGGGTATGGGAGAAACTACATGAGTAAGCACCCAGCATGACGGGCTCAACAAAAACCCCTAAGAGTGACCTGAAGGCTCGGGGGAAAATTTGACAACTAAGGTGTTGGCTCCTTCTCAGTGAAACAAAGTCTTCTGTAAAGAGAACTGTTGTCTGATGTTTCCATCTGATTATGAGAGAAGTGAGTGAAGTGAAGATGGGCAGATGGAAATTCTTTAACTCTTAAAGCTCCTCAACCTAAACCCTTTCCTTTTTTATTTTAATCGAGAATGAGTTGTGGTTGGAACTGATGTCATATCATTTTTCTCAATGACTTGCTATGTGATCTTGGGTAACTCACTTCGCCTCTCTGGTTTTTATAAGTTCATTAATTATGAGGGATATTAATTAAACAAGAGTTTCTTCATGTCTTATCTGCAGAACATCAGCACAAGAATCAATCAAGACTTATTTTTTGTACTGGGGATTGAACTCATGACCTTGCCCTTGCTGGGCAGCCGCTTTGCTGCTGAGCTATATCCTCAGCCTAATCAAGACATTTTTAAAAGTACCACAAATCAACAGTTTACTCAAACTTTTAGTCTCGAAGTATTTTATCAAGAGCTCTGTGCCTTTGCAGACTGCACATTACATTGCAACAGGTAACAATTTTGACTGCAGTGTTCTTTGTATATCTGTTTTGCAAATTGCAAAACAAATAAAGCACAAAAGTGCTTCCAAAGATCATTCCAATGAAAATACTTTGTAATTTTTTTTGTACCAGTAATCAAACTTACAACCTCACCTTTACCAGGCAGATGCTGAGTCACTGAGCTATATCTCTGGCCCTTTGTAATTTTTAAAATGTCTTGTCAGCTTCAAACATTTTTGTCAATAACTAAGTTATATAAATGTCTGAGTGAGTGAGTGTGTGTGCGTGTATGTGTGTGTGTGTGTGTGTGTGTGTGTGTGTGTGTTCCACATTGATCAGGACAGTTGACTGTTTTTATCTATCACCCAATAACCATCCCCCATGGACATGCCATACTCTACTGGCACTACTGGGACATCCCAGACTCTACTAAAATTGTAGCTACCTCAGGCCAGAACATGCCCTCCTATAAATCATGGGCTAGAACTACCACTCCTTCAACCTCTAATTGTCCTGGTCCTGCCCACGGACCCACCTCTCTGATTCTCATGCAGTAGTCATAGAGTAATAGCTCATAAATAAATTGTTAGGGAAAACCCCAACTCAAGCATAGAAATATCTCAAAGTATCCAAAAGTAATCTTGAGCTATGGACAAGTGAATTATGCATTTGTCCATATGGATTGTGTTTCATAATATAATATTGGATAAAGACATGGGCAGTTAAAATAGATGGCATGGGGTAGCATGAGCTGCCACATATGTCCAGAACAGGCCTCTGAGAGGGACTTAAAGTACTGAACAGAAATAAAAGACCTCCCTCCCTTATCCTTAGGGCCACTGTGAGCTCTTTTGCCAGCACTGCCTTACTCTGAAGAGTATACTTTTTGTCTGCTTTCAATAAATGTACACTTTCACTGCCCTTTCTGTGTAACTTATTCAATTTATTATTCAGGACACCAAAAACCTGAGGGGGAAAAGCCTCACCTCCCTACACCAACACTCCCACACCAGAAGCCCAGCTCACCTAAGATTTCCCGGTTCTTCAGGAGGAGTAAGAGTGCATAGCAGGGGGTGGTGCTAGATGTCTCTGTGCCAGCAAAGAACAGACCAAGCACAGTGTAGACAAGATTCTTGTGGTGGAACTCACTCTCAGGAACCCAGCGCTCCTGTGTGCAACCACAGATTCTGCTTAGCATCTCTCCCAGCTTTGGGGTCTGCATCCCTACCTCTGCCTCATTCCCCTGTTACTTTATACTACTTTTTCCTTTTTCTGACTTTTTTCTTTTCCTTCATTCAAAGTCAACAGGAGAACAACAGAGCGAGTGCCAGAGCCACGCTTCCTGGGTTCAAACTCAGGAGCTATCCTTCCTTAGATATGTGTTTCGGGGCAAGGAACCTAACTACGCTGTGCCTTAGTTCATGATCTGAGGTGGTTTTACCAGTATGAATACAAGTATTCAATAAACTTTAGTGATTAGTTTTTTGTTGTTGTTGTTGTCATTTTGTTCTCTGGCCTCTAGCATCTTTGTTTCCTGTTTGACCCATGCAGCTGTCTGTCCAGACATGATGATGAAGATATTTCACAGCTGGTACGCCATTTGCTGTGCCAACCATATTGCACATGGCCTGGGACCGCTAGGAACACATGTGGGCCTCTGACCAATCAAACTAAGAGAGAAGGGGAGGGAGCACAGTTTCAGGGCCAGATGGTAATTCTTCAGTAATCCCTTAAGAGACATTGCTGGGGAAGCTGACGAAGGAATGGTGGGAGTTTGGGCTAGTGGCTCTCTTACCCATCTGTAAGGAAATATTCAATACTTAAACAACACACACACATCTGTACCCAAACGTCTGAGATAAGCATCAGTACCATGTCCAGCTCGATTTCCTACCCACTGCCATCCAGTTCAGCCCTTGCCTGGTCCATGCGGAGCAGGAAGCAATCGATGAAGTCCTGTGGTACACTGGGGTTCAGTGATTCCCGATGCTTCTTGACACTTTCAGTGATGAAATCATTCAGTTCTTGAATGTTATTGTACATACGAGTATGAGGACCAGGAAAGTGCTTGAGGATTCCTGAGAAGAATTCAAACATCTAGAGAAAAGACAGGCAACCGCAGACAGAAAGAAAAAGGCATGAGTGTGTGTGCACCTCTCAGCAGGGCTTGGAAAGGAAAGCTCCTCCTAGCAGAGCTTCTCATGTTGTGTAATGAAAATAGCATTTTTCCTTCAGGGAGGGGAACCATTTTCTAGTTCCCTTTACAACGTCTTGGTAGATGCTAACAGCAGCCTTGTGGGAATGGCAATGTACAGACACAGGGAGAGTTGGATTTCCTTCCCTTCAGAGATCTGACTTTGAGATTTTTTTTTTTTTGTGCTCAAGACAGTAAACACCTGATCCCTTTCAGGACACACCTGCCCAGATTGCTAGACTACTGCAGAATCTTTGACCTCACCTGGCTGTAGAAAGAACTCAAGATGTTGGCATTTTCATTCAGTAGACTTAGCAGGCGTAGAAATTTGGGGTCCTGGTAATTAAAGCGCTCATCAAAGATGATGGAACAGATGATGTGGGCCATGACAGATTGAAATAGGATGGTTGGATCCAAGTAAGCCCCTAGGGATAAGAGAGGTTTATCCTGGAGACCTGGGTGCTCCCTACCTTGTCCTTCTGGGTGCCTTTGACCTGGCAGTTGGCCTTCACATATGAATTTCTTTATCTCTTGGCAAGGCCACTTCTCACTGAGTCTTTTCATCTAAGATTTCTTTCTGTGTATCTCCCTCTCTATGTCTCTTGTCTCTTAGATATCTATTTTGCATGGGCTCTCTTTGTGCATCTGTGTCGTCCTTTAGTCTTACCTCTGACTCTTCCTTTGGGACTGGGTCTGCTCTTTTTCTCATATACCTGTCTTTTACGCCCTTTTCTTTCTAACACCTTGTGTCTTCTCTATTTCAGTCTTTAACTTTTTTGTTTCTAAATCTTTCCTTGGGATTTCTATGTCTAGATCTAGCTTTGTCTGTGTCCACAGCTTTTCTTTCATTCTTTCCTCTATGTACATCTTATTCTTCTTTTCAGTCTCTTATTCCCTCTTTGCTTTCTCTCTGAACCCATTGCTTCAGCTCTCTGTCTCTGAGTCTCATTAGTTATGTTCTTTCTCTCTATACTGCCATCTTGTAGATCCTCTGCCCAGCTCCCTGGGCTCACCCTGAGATTTCCGCAACTCCTCCACC
This sequence comes from Dolichotis patagonum, assembly GCA_004027295.1. Lineage (NCBI taxonomy): Eukaryota > Metazoa > Chordata > Mammalia > Rodentia > Caviidae > Dolichotis > Dolichotis patagonum. The sequence continues at coordinate 41,351 of PVJX010011728.1, read as the reverse complement.
AAACACTCAGCTTCTTCCTTGATTCGTTCCTCGATTCTCCGCTTCCCCATTCCAAAGTCCTTCATGGTAGCCAGGCAGAATCGCTGGAGGACTTTCCAGCGCTTTCCATTGGCAAAGATGACACCTGAATGGTGAGGCATGGAGGGAGCACTGGTAGGACTCATGTGATGTTCCCTCCTGTGTTCCATAATATCCCTCCAAGATTCACTTACCTGTTCCTTGGGAGATGTGATCAGCAATTTTGCTGGTCCCTCGGCCAGAGAAAGCCTCAGCCTGGTCCACCAGGGCTTCCTTGATTGCCTCATATCCACACAGGACAACAGCAGGCCGGGAACCCAGGTAGATTGTAAACACATCCCCATATTTCTCCCGCAGCTGTGAAGGCAGGGTCCACACCTCACTACCCCACCCAAGAGAAGAGTTGTCCACTGTCACACCTGGATCATATCTTCCACTGTAGCCTGACCTCAGTCAACTGCAGCCAGGAAGAACAGAGACTTGAATTCAAGCCCCACAGCCTTGCCCTACCTCTAGTGTCCTTGTCTCTTGGCTCTATCAAAACCTTCTTAGCCTTGAATTTTATTAATTTCGCTAACTCTCCACCTCTAATCTCTGGAAACTCCTTTTCCCACCTCTGGAACAAAAGTCAAACCCTCAGATCTAAGCAAATTTCTCCTCTAATCTACTCTGTGTCCATTCATTCTATAGGGATTCCAGAAGCTTATATAAGTGGGTATACTAGGCCAGATGGTAGTTTCAAGAACAGAATTCCAAAATTCATCTGGAGAGTCCCACTCAAAGTTGAATCCTCAAATTGCCTTGTTGTCTGTGCACTCTACTTCCCTTCTGCCACCACCTGCCTTCCCACCCCTTCTGCATCCCATCTCACCTTTTGGAAGGATTTGAGAAAACCCTTGGAGTCTATTTGCAAAATGTTCCCCAAGAAAGGTAGAGGCCAGGGTCCAGGTGGAAGGCTGCCCTTGGAGGTAGGGCGGCCCCAAATCCAGAGTAGCAAGAGGCTGAGCAGGATGAAGAAGAAGATAAAGTCAGACAGCACCATGGTCTGCTCTCTACCAGCCATCCACACTTCTGTCTTCCTTGAAAGGCAGGCTGCTGTGCTTGTTGTTTTGTTCCTGTGGTTGATGGAGGATTTTGTGCCAGGAGTCTATCTCAGCAGAAACCCTAGAACATCTCCAGAGGATACAGGAAGCCTACAATTTACAGGCCTTGCAAAAGCCTGTAATGTTCAGCATATTAAGGGTGAGTCCCAAAACCAGCCTTCACTTCACCTGGTTCGCTAGGAATGTCTCCATTGGCAAAACCCTGGGGAATTGCCTTAGTGCCAGTAGGCGGGACATGTGGAGGTTGGTTTCATAGTGAAGGTGGCTGTAAGCTCATCTTCATGACCTCTCACAGGGTGAGAGGTCAAGTGTAATTAGAAGTCAGATTTGGAATCATTGAGCCTTTGGGGGATAGGAATTTTTTTCTGATATCAAAATGAAGTGAGATGTGGATTAGGTAACATAGTCTAAAAGGAGAGGTCTGGCTCCACTGGAAGGAGGAGGTTAAGGGTCAGTTGATTTAGCCAGTCTTTTATCTATTCATTCATTGCTCAGCAAATATTTTCAACAGCTGTCACATGCCACACCCAGCTCCAGGTGCTGAAAGTGGAACAGCAAAGAAGACGACAGGTTGACCCTTCATGGAGCTCACATGGAGGTGTAGGAGGTAATCTCACAAAAAGTCTCTCTGAAAAGGTCCTGGAGACCTGACAACTGAGATCACATGCAAAATAGCAGGGATCACCTCCTGCCATGGTGAGGTTGATTTGATTCTCAGAAGATTTAAAGCAAAATATAAGGGAATCCATGACACCCATCCAGAATCACACAGCTCAAGGGATGGGGCAGAGGGTGCCCTACACAGAGGGAAAGATAAGGCTGTGTCAAACAGGGAAGGAGGAAAATGAGGAAGGCAAAAGGCAACATATGAGAGCTGTCCTCAACATCACAGAACCTCAAAAAAGTTGTGCAAAGTATTTTTAAAAAAGAAACAAGCCAAACACCACATTATGTATAATTTTATTTATATGAAATATCGAGAAGACCAGAAGGCAAATCCATTGAGACAGAAATCAGATTGGTATTTGCAGGGGCTGGGGTTAGACGATCAGTGAGTCGCTACTTAATAAGTACATGGCTTTTGGGGAAAGTGACAAATAATGTCTGAAACTAGATAGTGATATAGGTACAACCTTGTAAATGAACTAGATAGCACTGAAGTGTACACTTTAGAATGTACACTTTAGAATGTTATGTGAATTTATTCTTCACTCAATGATACCCTCATGAAGCATTGGAGATTTACAGTATGAGTCTGCTCCTCCACTCACTGGTGTCATGATCTCAGGTAGCTGTTGTCAGTGCCTGACCTCTGTTATTCATCCATAGAGTGGACATGCCCCTGCACCCATCACCTGAGGCCACTGAGAGGGGAATTTCTACATAGAACCTTTATTACAAAACACAGAGCACAAGGAGTTGACAAATGCAGACTGTGATTGTTCTGGGCAAGGACAGAGTCACTCAGCATGAGCTATATCCTGGGAGGCAGAACTTCAGAATGTTCTTGAGCCAGTGTGTCTCTTCTAACCCCACACTTCATTATACACACCAAAGAAAGAGCATGATTATTGTTAATACAGTCCTAACTTTGGCATCTCTATTCAAATAAGGAAGAAATACAACACAGAACTTTGGAAGAGCTATAACAGCATGGAAGGAAGCCTACAATAAACTTTTGCAAGGAGTCCGATAAGGAGAAGGATGCTGGTTTACAACAGGTTTCTCAGATGCAGGAAGTGAGGGACCTTTCTCTACAGAGTCAGGACATTTAATAACCCTGCGGTCCTTTATTTCACTCTTGAGTCTATTGTGCGGGGCAGGAAGGAAATCTGGTATGTTGGGGGCACTCTGCCAATACCAAGCTCCTGGGGTGTGAAGTCAATGTCCTCGGGAGCCACTGGACTTGCTATGGAGAAGTTCTGAAGGATAGTGGTGAAGAAGAGGAACAATTCCGCACGGGCAATACCTTCTCCAAGACAAATACGCTTCCCTGTAGGAACAGAGGATCACAGGTATAGGTCAGGGTGATATTCTTTGCCCTGTCACAATCCTAAGCTTAGACACCTGTGGTCATTGCACAGGCATGACCTTTAATCTGCCATATGGGGTGGACACGGAGGAGGTTCCCAAACCTTCTGATACTGGGTAAAGATCTTTGGGTGGATGTTCGGCGTTCAGTAGGAGTTAGGAGATGCAGTTGTTTGTAGTTTGGTTTGATTTCCAAATCGTTCAGCAGCCCAATATGAGATTGGGGGGGGCAACGTTATAAAATAGCAAATTAGAGACATTTCATAGGAGACGTGAAAAACCAGTTATTAGCCTGTGACTGTACTCATGCTGCTTGTCACATAGTCACTTACTAAGCTCAGCCTTGACTGTCTGCATCCAGCTGTTTCTCCCAGATAACTAACCAACCTGACTGCATCCAGCTGTAATGGCTGTGTTTCCCTACTTAGAAAAATATCATTAGGCTTTCCAACTTGATTCAAGGACTTCATGTCTGGGACAGACTGGCCCAGTCAAGGACGCCTTTAACTCTACTTGCTCTGCTCAGATCCTCCTCCCTCCTTCCCAGGATGTTCCTGCCATATGATAAACAATTCTGTTTTTAACTACTTTAAAAGAAAAAAGAATAAAAATGATGATACAGAATTTCAAAACAAAATAATAGAAAATTAACACTGGTTAATATATTGCATGTTGTTTGTTATCTTCAAAGTAGTTGTTCAGATTACAAGATATAGGCTTTAAAAATGATTAAACAATCAAACAATGAAAGCACAAACTGTTCTTTTTGATGAACTAACAGGGATTAGTGGTATAGTTATCTATTTTCCCCTTTCCTCTATCCTAGTTGCTTTTTCCTTTTCAGCAGTTTCCTTTCTTTTCCCTTTCACAATGTCTATTGTACATTTTGGATCTTATTTACTCTTTCAATTTTTTACACTAGAGGAGACAATACGATATGTACACCTGTGAATCTAATTCATTTCACCTATGAGTACGGTGTCCACTTACCTTGCATCCATTTACCTATAAAAGACTCAAGTCAGGGCTGGGGATTTAGTTCAGTGGCGTAAGTTCCTGCCTGGCAAATTCAAGGTCATGAGTTCGATCCAGTACAAAAAAAAAAAAAAAAAGCCTCAAGTTTATTCTTCTTTATAGCTGAGTAATAATTCCATTGTATAAAAATACATCTTTTTTATCCATTCCATGGTTAATAGGCTTTTCGAGAAATGCGAATTAAAACAATACTGAGATTCCATCTCACTCCAGAAACAATGGCTATCATTAAGAAATCAACCAATAACAAATGCTGGTGGGGCTGTGGAGATAAAGGAACCCTTCTCCACTGTTGATGGAAGCATATAGTGGTGCAGTAATTCTTTATAAGTAAACCTGCTAAGAGCAAGTCTTGACAACATATAACTTAATACATATGACCAATCATGTATTAGCAATCAGCTTTGTACTTCCTACTTGCTAAATGTATTTAAACTGAACTCCGACTGACTCTGGACTGGTGATTTGGACTCAAACTCAGTCTCCCAGCCCACTGGAAATAATAAACAAGTTTCTTTCTTTCTTTCTTTCTTTCTTCTTTCTTTCTTTCTTTTTTTTTTTTTTTTCAATTTTAAATTTTATTTTAAAGAGAATAAAACAAAAGAGGGCAGTACAGAGCAGATCAGAACAGGACAAATTTCTTTCAAATACCACTGGGAGGAGCATTTTCCTTTCAGTCCAGGGTTTTTCCACAACAAGATAAGGACCCATTTGTGGGTATGTGTAAATACAAAAGTATATGCATATGTACAAGTTAACATTGTTGGTATTCTTCATTTTTCATATGTGGAGAATAGTATACATCTCATGGCTATTGTGAAGGTTACTATTCATAGGAACTCAAACTAATCCATGGTTCGTATTAAAAATTCATACTGTAGTAACTGTTTTGTGTTTTTGTCTGAATGGTAAAGTGTTTCTGACATTGTGCCTCTCTATCTGTCTCTGTCTCTCTGTGTCTTTCTCTGTGTCTGTCTGTCTCTCTCTCTCTTTCTTTCCCCTTTTCTTCCCTCCCCATTCTCCCCATCTTGGTTATTTGCTGGCCTCTGCCTGAGATCTAAGAGCTTCAAGCATATTCATACATATACACTTGTAATGCACATAAAACTATAAATGAGACCAGTACACACGAGGTGTGATCTGTGGCCCCACAAGTTTCTCAGAGGTGTAAAGAATCACTACCAGTTTATAAATCTTGGGCTTGGGGTGTCATGAGAACAAGGAAATTCAGGTCAGAGAACCTCTCCCTGTACTTCAGTGCTTCTCCATTTACAAACTGATGAACCTGAGACAGCCGTGTCAAGGATGAGCCTCTAGGTACTCCCAGTACCTTTCAGATTATTAGGATATTGCACCTACATGAAGGTACCTGGAGGCAGTGCCCATTTCTCACTGGTGCATTCAGAAATTAGGAGACATGAGCTTAGAAGTACTCAAGGAAGGTCCCAAGATGGTTCTCCTCCTGGAACAGGTTCTGTGACCCAGATCTCTCCAAAATAGCTTGATACCTTCTCTACATACCATCTCTATCTCCGGAGCTATCCATTTGGACACTTGTTGATATCTCCTCTGCTCTTATACTCCTTCAGCCCCATTTACCTTTCTTTCTTCCCAGGGTGGTCTGCCTCTGTCTTTGTCCATATCTATCAGCCCCTATTTCTAGGTCTATCTTTTATTTCTCTCTTCTCTTTTCTGCTTTATGCCACCTGGCTCTGTTTGGATCTGATTCATTCTCATTCAATCTCAATGTTTCTCCCTCTGTTTGGCTCTGTTTGGATCTGATTCTGTTTGGATCTTCCTCTGTTTGGCTCTGTTTGGATCTGATTCATTCTCATTCAATCTCAATGTTTCTTCCTCTCTCCCCCTGGCCTATCTGCCCCACCATGTTCTCTCTTCTTTTCAGTTTCTTTGTCACTCTTTCTCTTTCTGTATCATTCTCATATTTCACTTTTGTTTATCTATCTGTCCCTTTCCTTATTTCTCTACATCTCTTCTTTCTCTAAACTATGGTAGAATTAATAAGTACAGGAACCAAACCTCATCCTACCCCCACCCCCGCACCACCACTGTTCCCAACTCTCACTGAAAACAAAACGAGGGAGAAGGCCATTGCACCAGGTCACTGGAGTCACTGATGAAACTCAAGACTAAAAACTTGTTACTGGGTAATTTCTTCCTCCCAAAAGATAAGAAAACTGGACATTGGCATTTTCCATGGGTGAAGCCTGTTAAATTTGATCTAAAGCTGCCTATCTGTATAGCAAACTGAAACCTAACTCAATGTATAAAGAAACTACAGTTGACTTGAGAATATACTCTTGCAGCATGTAACCAAATCTCAGCAAATCATAGCAGTCAAGCTTCCAGCAAGCACAGGCTACAAACTGCTCAGACACATCCAAATAAGACAGAACAGGATAAGTTTTAAGAATACATATACATCCTTACCATGAGGTTCCACATCTAAAAAACATCATATTCAAAAGTTGGAGGAAAGATAACTAAACAGATTCTCTGGGTTTTTTTATTTTACATGATTCAGATATGAAATCTACATCTTATCATGTTCAAATTGCTAAGTTTAGCAAACATGAGGGACATAATCAAATTATGACTCCTTATGCAACAAAGTTATTCTACTTCTTACTATATTTTAGTCAGATAACATATTTGACTCATAGTTTTTGTCCAGTAAAAGAATTTTTTAAGTTGAATTTAAGAAAAAATTTTTGAGACAGGGTTTCATTATGCAGTTCAGGCTACCTTGGAATTCACTTTGTAGCCCAGGCTGGCCTCGAACTCACATCAATCCTACCTCAGCCTTCCAAGTGCTGAGACTACAGGCAAGCACCACCATGAATTTGAACAAATATGTTTTAAATGTACAGGAAGCTAAATTATAAGAAATAGAAGATTAAGACCTAATTCTTCACTGTATGTACCATGAAAAATATTTTATAGCTGTATGGATATCTTCATTCTTTATCATTGTGATATAGGGTGATGTTAAAAGTTTCTTAACCCAACAATATTTGTCCTCATAACTGGAAGGAAGGTTAATGCAAGGGGACTCTGAAAGAGTCAGGCATGATGTGCAATCCCAGCACTTGGGAGGCTAAGGCAGAAAGATTGCCACAGGTCTGAGATCAGTTTTGGCTACATAATAAATTCAAGGCCAGCCTGAACTATATAGTGTGACTCTGTCTCAAAAAACCAAAGGAAAAGAGAGAGAGAGAGAGACTGGGACATAAACTGGTTCTCAAGCCTGTTGTGCTTTGAATATTATTTTACAGCCTCGTGCTCACCTGGAAAGATTTCTATTTACATCTGAACACCTGATGGCTCAGATAGTGGCAGCAAATAAATATTTCTTTAATTAAAAACAAAAAACAAACAAAGAACCCAGGCAGAGTAGAGAATGGAAACACAGATAAATGTGTCAAGACTTCTCCAGCTCCTCAACACTTTAGGGTAAATCAAAGCTTCTCTCCCAGCCTTCTAGGCCCTGCCCAAATGACCTCTTCACCCTTCCCCCTTTCCTAAGCTACATACCAGAGCGTTTTAGTTTCTCCAATGCATCATGAAGACACCACCTTCAGTCTCCTGGCCTTTGCAGTTATCTCTCCCTGGGATATTCTTCCCAGTGGCTGATTAATACTCACACATGAGGCTTCAACCCAGAAGCCAGTTTCTTAGATAAATGTTCTTTTACCAACCCACTGAAATTAGTCAGTATTTCCTATTTTGCAGCCCTAAAGCCACTTTTAGAGCACTTATCATGACAAAGAATAGCAACTGTCCCTTCTAAGAATTGATTTTGTCCCAGGCACTCCTAAGGCAGACATTAAGTGATTTAATTACATCATAATTTTATGACTGTTTGATGAATGTCCACCTCCCCTGCTGTACTTCATATTTCCTGGGTCTGGCACTATGTGGTTTGCTTAATGCTTTATCTTTTTCCTCCAATAGAGCACTGACTTCAGAGTAAGGCTAATATATGAGGTCTGCTTCCTACTACTGTTGTTGTTATACTTTTTATTAGTACATATTTGCAGTATATGCAGTTTACAATCATCTTGGTTAGTCGATATGTGCATATAATACAGCTTGGCTCTTTTTCTCCCATCCCCTTCCCTCTAACCTTTGCCCTCCTCCTCCCCCCTTTTTTTATTCTTCTTGATATTATTAATCATATCTCATTTTCATGACCTATAACGTTTACACTCCTTGAGGTTGCTAGGTTTCTATACACAGAGTATTTTTATTCCACTTATTTCCCTTTCCTTTCCCCTCTCCTTCGCCCTGGGTCTCCTGGACCCCTTCCCATTTGCAGGAAACCCATCCCCTTGTCTTCTTCCACCTCTCCTTTAATGTGCTCTTTGCTTGTACCTTGCCTTACTCAAATGAGAGACACACATGTTATGTTTTGTTTTGTTTTGTTTTATTTTTAAAAAATGAGTTTGCTCCGATTCAGAACTTCTTTTCAGTACTGAGGATTGAATCCAAGGCTTTGTGCATGCTAGGCAAGCACTCTACCACTAAGCTACATCACCAGCCCTTTTTTATTTTGAGATAGGCTCTTGCTTAAGATTCCCAGGCTGGCCTTGGTCTGGCAATCCTTCAGCCTCAGCCTTCCAAGTAACCAAGATTACAGGGTTAAACCACCATATGTTTAGAAATTGTATATTTGCCAAAGGCCAAAGGGTTTTTTTGTTTGTTTGTTTTGTTTTGTTTTTTTAGACAAACCTGTACCTTTTATTCTGGTGTTATAAATAAGGACACACGGTCAAGGAGGTCAGAGCACCCGCTCAAGGTCATTTAGCTTCTAAGCATTGGACCTGGACAAGGCAAGATTCTGAGTTTACACCTCAATCAAATGAGATTACTGGACTCTTGTGTGGCTGTTCACTGCTGATATACCTCAGTTACCCAGCGAGCTTTAAAAGCACACAGGCTTCGGCCCAACAGGCCACTTACCAAAATGTGCAGTGAGGACATAACCTCACTGCTCGGGTCTCCTCAAGGATTACAGTGGAGATGGACTAGGGGAGTTAGGTTAAAGCAAGTGGAATATAAACAAGGTGCTCAGTAAACAAGTACTTGCCATCCTTTGTCTCAAGGAGAGAATGAGAACCTCCCCCTAGTGTCTTGGGAGAGGGTTAATAGGGCAACTTACCTGTGGAGAAGGGAATAAAAGCTTCATTCTTCTTCAGTGCCCCCTTATCATCCAGAAAGTGGTCAGGGTTAAAGGAGTCTGGCTTTTCAAAGTGATGTGGGTCATGGAGAGCAGTGGACAGGATTGTGTATACTTCAGTGTCCTGAGGAAACAATATAAGATCAAAAGATATTGCTCTTCCCTGGCCTTCACATGCAAAAGCATAAATAAATAGACAAAACAAAACAAAGCTGAAGTAAGGTTTCCCCACTGAGAAACCAACAGGAGGTTGAGATGTGTGTTAAGAAACCAAAGAGGCTCACATAAACATGTGGGAACCCAGCTTGTCTCACCTTAGGAATGAAGAACCCTCGGAAATGCGTGTCTTTGGTGACCACATGGGGCACACCAATGGGGAGCAGGTCTGCAAATCTCTGAATCTCACAGATGACGGCCTCAGTGTATGGCATTTTGGATCGATCATCCAAGGCTGGCTGGCGGTGTGAGCCAATCACCCGTTCAATTTCCTTTTGGACTCTCTCTGCACAGAAAAGGGGACAATGAACCCCATGGCACAAAGGCATTTAAGCAATAACATTTTTTTCCTTTGGATCAGTGAGCCAGAAAAACCCTACAGAGAAAGGTTATACCATTCACACCCTCAAAGCAGTCAGCTATGGGTGAGGGAATGAGGGAGAAATTAACAAGAATTCTCACTCTTTAAAATTTAATAATGTTACAAATTATCTCCCCACATCCACAGCTACACACACATACCACAATTTTGACAGAATTTTGTATCAAGAACCCTAAAACTCCTCCTCTAAAATGAATACGATATAAACTAATATTTATTATGCTGGCAAGTGGGTCACTGCTAGGTCATAAAGCATATAACAGAAGAATAGATCCATAACTTAATTCATGAACAGCTGGACAATAAAATGAGTCCATCAATCAATCAATGGCTAAATCAATAAATGGAAAGATTGATTAATGAATGAGATAAACAAAACATTGAATGAATGCATGTACTTAATTTACCAATCATGTATGAATCAAATAATCTATTAAGAAATGGTTCATAGAGAAATAAGTCAATAAACTCAATCAATCAATAATTGTATGAATTCTAGATTTATGGAGGCATGTTTGAATGAATAAAGTAGTAAAGGTATGAGTAAATAAAGAAATAAATAGCTGGAAGGCTTGAATGAAAAGTAAATGTGTATGAATAAATGAGATTAACTGAATCAATGAAGCATAAATTGAAAGACTGCTGATTGAGGAATGAAATTCAGTTGAAAGAGAGATGGATGGACAGATGCATGAATAATGTAATGAGCCAATGAATCAGTGATGGCTCTCAGTGTTTGAAGGATTAACAACTCAAATAAATGAATAAAACTATACCTCCTTTGATGGATCATAGATAAAAGAATCAGTAAGCATACAGGTGAATTAGTAAACATGAATGGATGGACAGATGGTTCAATTTTTAAGTATGACAAGAGAAAACAGTGGAAAAACAGGTTAATAGATGTTTTTTCATTGACCTGTACATCCCCAGGACTGACTTAGTAGGGAGCTAGTCCAAAGCTTGCAGAGTTCCTGGCACAAGTGCTCTGTGTCATCTATCATCCATGAGATCCCCTCACCCCACCTCTGCAGCCTTAAGGGCATCACCAGGCCTTCCCAACTGGTTGTCCGTCACCTACCTGTGACATGGGGGTATTTGAGCAAAAACAAGAAGCCGTAGCGGAGAGTTGTGCTGGTGGTCTCCGTGCCAGCAAAGAAGAGTGAAAGTGAGGTTAGGATGAGGTTCTTGTGGTGGAACTCAGTGTGCGAGTTAGACTTTTCCTAGGTCCAGAGTAGAGATACAATTGGTCAGGGAAGAACAAAGCCTTGCTGCAGGAAGTTTCACCTCCCCTCTGGGTATCCTCCCTCTGTTTCTGGGACTCAGGCAAACTGGCCTGCTTTGCATTTCTCCATCCTTGGCATCCAGCTCTCTCTCTCTCTCTCTCTCTCTGTTTTTCTTTATTCTGTCTGGCTCTGTTCCACTCTCTCTTCATCTCTTTTGCTTGTTTCTCACTTTCGGTCTCCCCATTCTCTTTCTGCCTCTGTGGATCTCTTCTCTTAATGCTTTTTTTTTTTTTTTTTTTTTTTTTTTTTTTTTTTTTTTTTTTTTTTTTTTTTTTTTTTGGTCCTTTGCTCTGATTTTCTTCCTCAGCCAGACTTTGCCTTTTCTCTCTTTCTCTCCCATTTCAGTTTCTCCTTCCTGTCTTCTCCTGCCATCCACTTCATCTTCTTTTCTCTTCTACTTCTCCCATTGTCCCTTTTCCTATTCTCTCCTCCCCATCCTCTGTTTTTCTTTCCGCTCCTTTCATCTTCTAGCTCTTTCCTTCTCTTCAGATCACCTCCCCGTTCTCCCCAGCTATTCCTTCCCCTCTCCCAGCTCTCACTTTGTCCATGCGGAGCAGGAAGGTATCGATGAAGTCTCTGGGGTTGCTGGGGTCCAGGGTTTCACGGTGTTTCTCCACACTGTGGCCAATGAACCTGTTGATTTCCTGCAGGTTTTTGTAGACTTCCCTGTGTGTGCCAGGGAAGTATTTCAGGATGGTGTGGAAGAGCTCAAACACCTGCAAAAAAGAAGGGGCATTGAGGTCTGCATGGGGCTCAGTTAGCAGATTATAGAAGCATGAAGCTGTCCTTGGCCCCAAACCTCAATGGGGAATCTTTACCCTTCCATCTCTCTATCCTCTGAGTCTACCTCTGTCCTTCTCCTTCAAACACACACACACACACACACACACACACACACACCACTTTTGTGCCCCAGAATCTCTCTCTATCCTTTATTTTCTTTCTCCGTCTTCTCTCTTTTCCTCCCTTCTGTTTCCCAAGCCTTCATTTTATTTGTCTCTCCCACTTTATTTCTGCATCCCCTTCACTATTCTTTCTCTTTTTCAGCCTCTTGGCCCCTGTTCACTGTTTCTGCCTCCCTTCAGGTCTCAGTGTCCCTGTCCCTCTGTGCTGTCTTCACACTGTTCCCATCCCTAAGAGCATTTCTGCCCCCCCCCCAAGCAGGCCATCACTCCTCCTTGCCCTGCCTTCTCCGCTCACCCCCGTGCTCCGACTCCCTCCCCTGACCTGACTGGAAAAAGAGCTGATGAGAGAAAAGGACCGATAGAACAGGTCCAGCAGCCGCAGGAACTGCTGATCTTTGTAGTCAAAGCGTTTTCCAAAGACAATGGAGCAGATGATGTTGGCAGTAGCAGACTGGAAGAAGAACAAGGGGTCCAGAAGGCCTCCTGGGGAAAAAGGCAGCAGTTCACAGGACACAGACTCAAGAGCCTGGGGAATATTGGGCTAATGTCCTATCTCTGTGTGACTGTCATGGCTCAGCAATAAAAGATAATGATAGCAATAAACTGTGACACTCATCAGTATATACTGTATGCCACCCTGTATTCTAAAAACATCATGTGTTATTTTAATTTAGTTTCTTCCACAACACTGTGAGGAAGATGTACTTCTATTATTATCCCCCATTTGATAGATGGATGAATGACTAAGGGTTAAAAGATTTGACTGAGGTGACACAGCTACTCATACTGTGGCCAGGATTCAGACCAGGCAGCACAGACACAGAGCTGGTGTAGTTGGTTCCTACCCTGCATGTCACCCTGGTCTCAGGTCCCTCTCTGTAAGCTAGAAACTAAGCCCCAAGGAAGAGGTGGTACAGCATGTCCCATTGATGTCTTGCGCAAGTTTAAAAGCCCTGTTCTCTTCTTCCTTCCTCACTTCATTCCTGTCACTCCACCCTTCATTTCTTTTCCCTCCTCCAGGGTTTGGCTGAAAAGGAGGGAGACTTTAGTCCAAGGATATCAGGTAGGTGTGATCTTCTCTCTGTCGCTGTCTCTGTCTCTCTCTGTCTCCCTGTCTCTGTTTGTCTCTGTCTCTATGTCTGTCTGTCTTTCTTTCTCTGGCTCTCTGTCTCACTTGTCTGTCTCCTCTCATTCCTTTATAGACCTCTCCCTGAGATTCACCCATCCGTCTCTAATATTCTGTTTCATCTTCTCTCTGCCTTTATTTTTTCTTCCTTTTTGAGTCTTTCCCACTCTTGTCTCTTTCTCTTCCTTTGCTCCATTCATGTCTGCCTCTTCCTCTTTCCCTGTGTCTGCCTCCTCTGTCTTTCTTCTCAGTCTCTCTGTCCCTATTGCTTTTCCCCAGCTTTGGAATCTCCACACCTGATAAATACCTGGCATGAATGAAAGAATGCTAACCATGGGCTGGGGGTTTAACTCAGCAGCATAAGTGCCTGCTTGGCAAGCACAAGGTCATGAGTTCAATCCCTGATACCAAAAAAAAAAAAAAAGAAAGAAAAGAAAAAGAATGCTAATCATGGAGCCCCATCATCTCTGCATCCCTGTTACAGAGGATCCGAAAAGCACTGAAAATGTTCCCCAAGAGCAGAGCATCCACCTGCCTCTGCTCACTGCCTGCTTATCAGCACTTCATTCAAGGGAGAGAAAACACAATTCTCTAGTTTCACATCTGCTGTTCCTCATTTTCCTTTTCCTTCTTTTTACACAAGCAAGACTTGTGTAAAAGCCTTTGATGCATACAATTAACCTGTGAATTGATTTGCCTGTACAGAAATGAATAGCATACTCAACCTATTTCTCCAAGTTATTCTTGAACACCATAAGCCTCACACATGCTTCTCTGGCTGTGCTTGTCTGCTGCTTATCTCTGTCCATTTCAGTTCCATCTCTTTCTATCCCTATCCCTCTGTCTGCCTCTATTTCTATCCTTCTCTGTGCATATGTACCTTTCTGTGTTTCCATTGCTGTGCAGCCTGCCTCTCTCTGTACCGAGTCTTCCTTCCATACCCATCCCACCCCTCAAGACTCACCCTTAGATTTCTTCAGCTCCTCCACCAAACACTGAGCCTCCTCCTGAATCCGCTCCTCCACAGTCCGCTTTCCCATCCCAAAGTCCCTCATGGTGGCCAAAGAGAATCTCCGAAGGGCCTTCCAACGGTCCCCGTTGGCAAAGACCACCCCTAGTGGTTGTAGGAGACACATGAGTTGCAGAGGAAGTTCAAGGAGGAGGGATCCCTCCCCACTCTTCTCCTTCTTTCTCACATTGTTTCCCCCAAGTCTCCTTTTCCATCCCACCTCATCACAGTGCCTTTGAGGTCCTCACCATATCCCTGGAAGACAGATTCCACGGCAGCAACTGACCCCCGGCCAGAGAAAGAATCAGCTTGAGCCACCAAGGCTTCCCGTATGGTCTCTGCCCCACATAGCATGACCACAGGCCTTGGCCCCAGGTGCACAGTGAACACATCTCCGTATTTCTCTCGGAACTGCCAAACATACAAACAGCAGGGTTGCTATTAGTCAATATACACACCAGTTGTTAAACTATTAAAATGTTTAAATATATATTGTTAATTAGATGCCCCTCCTCATGATCCTTGGTCCTTCCTCAGCTGCCTTGCTCACTTCCTAGGACACAGAAATTAAGGGATTAAGCCATGGCACAGCCAGGCTGGTCTGAGTGATTGAGGCTTTAAGTGGTACAGAAGGTTGAATAATCTTAATCTCATCTTTACCCATACCCTGGAGCTGGGGCTGATGTCTCTGGTATATCAACCCAAAGAATTCTTGTGCCCTAACTTCAACCTGCATTGTGACCCCCAGCAATTTCTGGGGAGAACAACTCTGACTCACCCTCTTAGTGCACCAGAAGGGACAATAACAATGCTCTAGCACTGATCATGAAATTTGAAAAATTCTATCAGTTCAGTCTCTTGAGAAACTGGTAGACAAGACAGTCACCTGTTGGTATCTATGGGAAGTAGATATCAGGGGCCCCTTGGATGCCAAAATCCTTGCTAGTATTTGCAGATAATCTGTGTTCATCCTTCTGTATACATCAAATCATCTCTAGATTGATTATATCTAAAACAGTAGGAATGCTATATAAAAAGTTGTTCATGGTTTAGGGATTAACAGCAAGAAAATAGTCAGTGCATGTTCAATACTAGCACAATTTTTTTTCAATCCAAAGCTGAGCACATCTGGGGATGGAGAATACCAGCTGTATTTAACAAAGCTAAACACAGACATACTCAGCAACTTCACCACCAAAAAAAAAAATGTGTACTTGTTCACCAAAAAACAAAATAAAAAAATTCAACCAGAATGTTCATATAAGCCTTCGTAGTAAACTGATCATTAATGTATGGAATAATGAGAGATTCACATGATGGAATAGTATCAACAATGAAAAAGAGCCCACTAGAGCTATAACCAAAAATTTAAATGAAATTCACTAATAGGATGTTGAGTGGAAGCAACTAGACACAAAAGCAAGTTTAGTTTATATTTGCTTGGGCCAGGGATTTAGCTCAGTGGCATACAAAAAAAGAAGAAGAAGAAGAAGTTTACATTTGCTTCTTTTATATAAAGTTCAAATACAGATAAAACTAACCTGTAGGAAGAGGACCAAGAGATAGAGGTAGCAGGAGTGGGGAGAGGAGAAGGCAATATAAAAAGAATTAAGAATTAATGCACATGTATCACCCCCCATGATGAATTTAGTAATCATTGTGTACTGAAAACACATACTAATATAAATAAAAATTTTAAAACCAACCTATAGTGTCAGAATAGTAATGGCATTGTCACTTTTTCTGCATGTCAGTGACATGAGCACGTCTACTGAGCTGTCCATTTTGGGAAGGTGATGTCCAACTTCAAAAAATCTTGGCTCAAAAATCATAAAAATGGCTAAATCTACTATTAAAATGTCTTTAATTACTCTCTACAAAGCCTTCTCACTAGCTTCCCTGCTTCCATTCCTGTACCCTTTAAAATGGTTTCACCACCCTCCAAGTCAGGGGAATCCTGTTAAAGTGTAAGTTACTCAATATTCCTACCCTCTCCAAGCCCTCCGATGCTCCCACATCACTGAGAATAAGATCAAAGTCTATCTCTTGGTCCCTACAGCCCAACATGACCTGGCCCTGTCACTTCTCGGGTTTCCCTGCCTCCTGCCCCTTGGCTCACTCTGATCCATCCCCATGCTGCTCTCTGGGCTTCTTGCTGTTCTGATCTTTCAACAGTATCTGCTCTTTCTGGTGCTGGCCACCAGCATGTTTTGGGATCTCTGCTCAGGAGCACAGCAAGACAGTCTTTCACTGATTCCTCAGTCTAAGATGGCTCTCACTACTTTCTAAAATACCATGCTGCTTTATTTCAATCATAGCTTTTGTCTACCTAACATTGTTTCTGTTTATTTCTTGTTTATCTGTCGCTCCCAGTGGAATGCCTGTAAGAATAGTCACCGTACACACCTTGTACAAGATGCCACATCATCAATGCCTAGAATACTCCCCAGCTCATAGAAAGTGTCTTGTAAATTATTAATGAATTAATGAACAAATGAATGAGTGGGCTGAAATAGCACTTTCCGTGCAATGTCTCATCTAATCCTCAGAGCAACTTTAAGAGTCACATATTCTTATTGTCACCACCGTACAGAGGAGAAAACTATAAACCTCTAACTCCAAAAGGATTTGGGAGCTTATTGGGGAATAGAAAAAGAGCAGTGTCACCCTCTCCAGCGCTTCCCATCATGACACAAACGTGTTTTTGTCCCCTCTTCCATCACGCAAACAAACCAAATGGTAGATTGTGGATACCTAGAAGCTCCTTGGAGGACCCATGGAAGAGCTTTACAGGGCCTGCATAGTTCAGAAATTTATGCAAAAATATATGTGACTATTTGGAGAGAAGGTGACCCACACTTTTAATCAAACTCTCAGAAACTATAGTGATTCCCAGAGTATTAAGTGGCATTAAGTTTAGGATTGTGGAGACAAAAGAGATCTGCAGACCTATAGCTACTAGGCCCCTGCTTCCTCTCCTACGTGCATGTGCCTGTGAGTTAGTGCCTTCTGATGCTGAGCCTCACCATCTATCTTAGCCCATATCATGCTGCTATAGCAAAATGCCTGAGAGTGAGTAATTTATGAAGAACATAGTTTTCTTTTCTTTATATAGTTCTTGAAGCTTCAAGGTCCAAGGTCATAGAGACCAGGATCTGACAAGGACCTTCTTGGCTGTGCTGTCCTGTCGGAACAAGTGGCGCAACCTATTTGAATGATGATCACATTAATCAACTCTCATGACCTAATCACTTTTCAAACATCCCACTTCTCAACACTGTTGCATTGGGATTAAGTTTCCAACAAATGAACTCTGAGAGACATATACAGCTTTCCACCCCTGGCTCCCCAAATTCCTGTTCTTCTCACATGCAAAATACATTCATTCCATCCCAGTACCACAAAAAGTCTTAACCTGTTCCAACATCAACTCAAAAGTCATGGGTCTCATCAATGAAATCAAGGCATGATTTCTCCAAAGGCAAACTCTCTCCAGCTGTGAACTTAATACAATGGTAAGTGGGCATAGAAGAGACATTTCCATTACAAAAGGGAGACAAGGGAAAGAAGAAAGTGGTGACTGGTCCCAAGTAAGTCCAAAACCCAGCAAGCAAAAAAATACTGTACCTTTGCGAGATATAAAATCAGCTAAAATAAAAACCTATGTACTTGGGGCCTCCATGTATGCAATGAAACTCTATAAAGGGGAAAGACACTGGGTCTACAGTCCCTCAGGTCAGGCAGCCTTTCCCAGGTCCTGACCAAGTCACACTTGGTGCCTCCTCTCATTTGCTCTTTTGCTTGCTTACGTGTGTGTATTTACTGAGCCCTTGCTGGGAGCCAGGCACTACGGTCAGCACTGTGCTCAGGTAAATGTGACACTGCCATGGCCATCACCCACAAAGAGGCAAGTGATACACAAGAGCTTACGGTGATACGGAGGCATGACGTCACACACCAGTAAGCCCAGCACTCAGGAGGCTGAGGCAGCATAATCACCATGAGTTTGAGGCCAACCTGGGTTACAGAGCAAGACCCTATTTCAAAAATAAATAAATAAGCTTATGGTAGGAACCTGACCATGTCTGAGGATTGAGAAAGACTTCTCAGGGGAAATGACATTTGCCTGGACATCTAAGAAACCCCAAGAATGAGGCAGGGTGGATGAACATGAGCCAAGGGACAATACATAAAGGATCTCACTTTTCCCCAAGCTTTTCCTACAAGAAAAACTGAAGCATTTGTGCAAGGAAGAATGAGCAATGCTGGGTGTTGTGGTGCACACCAGTAATCCAGCACTTAGGAGGCTGAGGCAGGAGAATCACTGTGAATCTGAGGTCAGCCTGAGCTACCTAGTGTGTTCAAGGCCAGCCTGCACACAAACACAAATTCTCTGAGCAGATGTGAAGGAATAGATCAAACAGAGAAGTCCAATGGAAAACCAAAAGAAAAGGAAAGAACATCAAAAAATAAAGTGGGTTGTTTGTCTGTTTGTCATTTTGGGACAGAATCTCTCTATGTGGTTTATACTGGCCTTAAACTCACTATGTAGCCCAGGCTGACTTCAAATTTGCAGCAACCCTCCTAACTCAGCCTCCCAAGAGCTGGGGTTATAGGGCATGCATCACCATGCCCAGCTCAAAAAATAAAATTTCAAAATTAAGAAATCTCCAGGTCCTCATCCAAAAAAAGACTACATAAGGCAACACTTTACCAACAAATATTTTATGTCCAAAGTTCAGTTTTCTAATGATGCTGATATTTTTCCAAAAAGTACAGCATTTTAATACAGAAACTTGTTAATTTGACTAGGGATTTTATTTTTTCAAAGAATTCATGTCCATCTTTAATTCACAATAGTCAAAAACTTATCCTTCCAAAATTAGTTATATTCCTCCAACATGAAAAATACCAAAATACCCAGAAACCATTTTTATTCATATATATATATATATATATATATATATATATACATACACTATATATAGTGTGTATATATATAGTATATATATATATAGTGTGTATATATATATATATATAGTTGTTGTTGTTGTTGTTGTTGTACCGGGGGTCAAATTCATGACTGTGCTTGCCAAGCAGGCACCTGTGCCGCTGAGCAAACCCCCAGCCCCTCAGGACCATCTTTATACCTTAAAAAGTCTCATAGCATTGTAGCACCATCCCAAGCTTACCTAGAAATTTTAAAACATTATTACAAAACTGTAGAAATCTGACTGTACAATCCAAATGTGAAGAGCTGTTAGACACTATACGGTGTCATTGTTCTTCTGCCCTTGCCCAACTGAATTTCATCCTGTTCATGACAGTTAATTGTGATGAGTTGATTGACTTGAATAAGAACTGTCTAGCAGATTAGTGAAGCACAGTTCTGGGTGTTGTTATGGATGAATGACATATAGGCTA
The DNA here is from genome assembly GCA_004027295.1 of Dolichotis patagonum. NCBI lineage: Eukaryota > Metazoa > Chordata > Mammalia > Rodentia > Caviidae > Dolichotis > Dolichotis patagonum. The sequence continues at coordinate 21,619 of PVJX010011728.1, read as the reverse complement.
GCAAACTGGAGGAGAAAGTCCCACCCCAGATGTGGTGGCATCAACCAATAGGTTTGTAGCCTGGGCAAAATAAAAAGGGAAAGAAAGAAGTGTCCTTGTAGAAGAACCCCAGTTTTCACCATTGCCTTTGGAAGTCAGTCTTCGCTTTCTTCAGTCTTCTAATGTAGTCCTCTTAACGGTGACTCTACAGGGAGCTTCTAGACCTTCGACTTTTGACTGCATCCTTAATCCTCATAATGCTCACATTTGGACAAAAATTCACACAGTCACATTCCAGACCCAACAGCTGCCTGAGCCACAAATGAAAGCCTTCAGAGAGTATTCTGACACATATTTCTGCAAGCCCCAGACTGCTGAGCCAAGCAGTTTGGAATTGAGCTGGACCTCACCCAGCCAAAGAGGACAGTAGCTCCTCTATTTGAGTTAAAATCCAGGCTCCACACATGATGCTCCTAATGGATCCACACTGCTTCTTTCAGAAGATCAGCAAAGCTTAGCACTCAGTCTTCTGTCTGGACCAGTTACCTCTCTGTTCTTGCCTGTTTCACGTGCATGGTTTGGGTACAGTTTGAGTGTGTCCCTCATACATTTATATGTTGAGAGCTTAGTCCCCTAGGTGGCCGTGTGGAGAGGTGGGGGAGCTTTTGAAGAGTGGGGCCTAGTGGAAGGTAATCAGATTATATAGGCACCACTATTAGAACAGATTAATGCTGTTCTTTCAGAATGAACTAGTTCTTAAGAAAGCAGGTTGTTACATAACAATGCCTCCCCCATGTTTGGTCCCTTTCTGCACATTGTAGGTTCTCTTTCTCCTCTTGTAGCATAGGGAGCCATCACCAGAGGCTGAACAGATGGTACTGCTTGGTCTTGAACTGTCAGCCTCTAAAATTGTGAGCTAAGTAAACCCCTTTACTTTATAAAGTCTCAGCCTCGGGTATTTTCTCATAGCAACAGAAAACAGAGTAAGTTGCCATGAGGCTCTATTTTGTCTTCTCAGGTGGACCACTCTATTGCTTACTTCCCCCTTCACTTCAGCCAGCCCCTCATGTTGGTACCACAGTTCAGTCCCTGCCTCCTCTCCACTATGCCTGCCACACTCTCCCATTCACTTGGACCTACTTCCTCATCTTCACCCCAACATCCATCATGAATGGGTTCTTCTCCCCACTTAGTCTCATTCCGCCAATCTTTATGAGCCTGTTCAAGTCCTACCTCTTACATAAACTCTTCTGGGCCTTCAAATGATCTTAAAACTCCTATTTCTTCTCTTCTGTTCCTTACCACCCAGAACTCAGGCCCCAGCACCAACCCTGGTACCCAAAACTAAAAATAAAAAGATGATATTATCAATAAATAGATCATTGATCGGGAAAAAAAACTATTGATAGCAAAGGGCTAAGAAGCCCAGGATTCCCGGAGTGTAGTCTCCACAGCAGGGAGAAGAGGACAAAGGAGCTGGATGTCACTGTCAGTGCCCCAGCTCTTCTGTCACAGTCAATGTTGATTAATTATTAATGGTTAAAAGTAGATGATTAGTCTGGCGTGGTAACATAGTCCTGCAATCCTAGCTAATCACGAGGCTGAGACAGATGAATTGCAGGCTGGTCTAGCAATTTAGCAAGAGCCCATCTCAAAATTAAAGAGGGTTGGGGAGCAAAGAGCAGAGGTTCAGGGTTCCATCTCCACTGTGATAAATAAGTACATAATAAAAGTAGATAATGAAACCTGAAATCATGCCTGCAAAGCAGTGGCACAGAGTCTAGTAATTGCTGGATTCTATGTCTGATGGAAAAGCCCTTATCTTTTCTTTTTCTTTTTGGCATTGTATGCCTTTATTGTGATCTAAATTGCTCGACTACAACAAAAATTTTCATTCTGAGCATTTACCATGCAACGAAGGAGGTTGACATAGGTATGATTCTATTCTATCAATGAAGAAATCAAGATTTTTTCCCCTTTTTTATTTTTCCACTCAGGGTCTCTCTAGGTTGCCCAGACTGGTCCCGAACTCACGGTGATCCTCCTGCTTCAGGTTCCCCGTGCTGTGAATACTGGTGAGTGCCCCCCACACCCAGCCTTATTAATATATTTGTGATATAATATATTCATCATGGAGACTGCGTGTACAAACCACATCTCGATCCTGTTTACTTCCCTCCTTTCCTAATAAGCACTCTTTACGGCCGCTGTTCCTCCCCCACTTCTTCCTGTTTGTCCTCAAACTGACTCAGACCAATCTTTGTTCCCTCTGTTGACAGAGGCGAAACCTTTGACTGGTGCCACTGTTCTTTTTCTCTTGCTTCTAGGCAGATACACAGTATGCAGCAGAATACAGTGAAATTCTACACCTGTAGCTCACATCCAGACAATTCTATTTTCCTTCTCCAAGAACAGTGTCTCATTCAATTCTGCCAGCAGCAAGACACCTGTGACAACCTGATCACCATCCACTAGGAGTCAAGATCACACCCTTTACACACTGATCTTCCCCACCCAGCCTCTGAGCCCAAAGGGAGACTGTCCTCTTCCAGCCCACCCTGGGGTCCATCCATCTTTGTCTCACCTGCAGGAAGGATTTGACCAGGCCTTTTCTGTTCATCTGCAGAATGTTCCCCAGGAAGGGCAGAGGACGTGGGCCTGGTGGGAGGTTGCCATGGGCCTTTGGGTGGCCCTTGAACAGGAGAAGTAAGAGGCCCATGAGGAGAGCAAGGAACAAGAGGATGCTGAGCCCCATGGTCCTGGTCTGTCTGCCCTCTACCTCTTGCAGCCTTGAGCCGAACCTTTTATCCTCAGCCTGCGTCCTCAGTTATGCAACTTCACCTATTCCCCACCTCCTCTCTCACCCTTATCCAGGAGTGTGATCTTAGAAGAGAGTTACCAGGCACCCATACTTCCTGTTTGGTCAGCCAGGTAACCTGGTCACTCCCTCACCTTTTAACCCCCCCCCTTAGATGTTGGCAGGGATACTACAAAAGAGATGCGGATAGGGCAAGCCCCAAACTCAAAACTCCAAAGCAGTTCCTGCACCAACTCAAACATCTGGTCTTACCATAAGAGTGCATGTCTGGGTGCACATGTTGCCAATTTTCTGAGCATGCTTTTGTCTCCTTAGTTTAGTCTGTCCAGGTTCATTTGCAGCTGTGTATATCTGTATAGTTTCTATTTATGAAGGGCTATTTTATACGTCTATGTGAATTGCAGTTATGTTTCTGCGTATCAGTCCAGGTGTGCTTCTGTGTATATTCTTGCATGTGTGGGAGCATCTGTGTATTTATTTGGCTTCACACATGAAGATATGGCTGCATTTGAGTCGGGAGGTGGTAGGGACTTCTGCTCCTGATGGTGAGTCTGCATTGCTGGCTGTGCTCGTGCTGGTGTATGAGTACATCTCCTAGTCAGGCTTTGTAAGGTCTGAAGATGTCCCCAGTGTCCCACACACACACTCCACTTCGTGACAGCCACAGGTGGGAGTGATGAGTGATGGGGAAACTGAAGAGGGGTAAGAGTCTCATCAGTGGAGGGAGAGACAAAGGGAGAGAGAGGGAGAGAGAGAAAAATTGAAACCTAGCTGGTGGAGCACCTGAGTTATCTCAGTCTCTGATCATTCCCAGTTGAACTGGGTGCTTCCCACTGCCAGAATTCTCTCTCTCTCTCTCTCTCTCTCTCTCTCTCTCTCTCTCTGACTCGGTATCTGTTTCTCCTTTAGATCCTAAGGTCTGTTGAGCCTTAGTCTGCTGTTTGCTATAACAGAATACCAGAGACTGGGTAATTGGTAATGAACCAAAATTCATCTGGTTCGTGGTTTTGGTGGTGGAGAACTCCAAGTCTGTGGATGGCATCTGGAAAGGGCTGCATCACAACATGGCTGAAAACACAGAGAATGCCTAAGGCAGGTGCTGGGAGGAGGAAGCATGGCACTCTCTTCCTCTCTCCCTCCCACAATGACAATCCATTCATGAGAGTGGAGCCCTCATTATCTAATCAGCTCTTCCCGCCCCAAAAAAAGTTTCACCTTTCATGTGAATGGAAACAAGTAAAACCACTAGGAAAATTGGCATGGAGGTTCTTTAAAGAACTAAAACTAGAAATTCCATTAGACCCAACTGTTCCCCCTCTAGGTATCTTCCGTAAAGAGTTAAAGACCTCACATTACAGTGATGCATGCATACCCATGTTTATAGCAGCACATTTCCTAATAGATAAATCTTGGAAACAGGCATCAATAGAGGAATGAATAAAAAAAGTGACATTTATACACAATGAGGTACTGCTCTGCCATAAAGGACAAACTTGAGTTATCTGGAGGAAAATGGATGCATTTTGAAACATAAAGTGAAGTGAAGTAAATAAAATGCACAAGCTTAAATATCACATTGTTTCTCTTGTATGAGAAACTCAAAATGTAAACAAAAAAGCAAAGTAAAAGATAGACAATAAGAAATAAGGGCATAAGTCTTTCACAGAAGTAAAAGCAATAAAGAAAGAGAGGGAGAGGAGGAGAAGGAGATGGAAGAATTAAGATGTGTTATGTCCATGCACCAACTTCCCACAACAAATGCAACCATTATGTACTACAAACAGGTACTAACAAAAAATAAAAATTGAAAAAAATCCTTGCTTCTTCATATAGTTACAGTATCAATTCCATTTCAACATGAATTTTGGAGGGAACCTTCTAACTACAACATTTTCCCCATAACTACCCAAAATTCATGTCCTCCTCACATGTGTGACACATTCATTCTATCCCAATAGCCCAAAGGATTTATTTTGAGGTGCTGGAGAATGAACTCAAAGCCTCACACATGTTAAGCAAGTGTTCTAGCACTGAGCTACATCCTTAAACTACTTTTGTATTTTGAGACAATGCCCAGGAAGGCCTTAAACTTTAGGTCTTCCTATAGCAGCCTCTTAAGCTGCTAGAAGTACAGGCATGTACTACCACCACATAGGGCAAGCCCCAAACTCAAAACTCCAAAGCAGTTCCTGCACCAACTCAAACATCTGGTCTTACCATAACCAGATGTAAACTAGACTCAAGACCTGATTCATGCTGAGGCAAATTCCTTCCCTCTATAACCCTGTGAAATCATAATGAGCAATCTACTATCAAAACACAGTAGTCCCCTATTTATACATAATTTTACTTCCTGTTGTTTCAGTGCTTTATGGTCCACTTAAGTCCAAAAATATTAAATGAAAAAATTCATTTAATATTCTTGGCATGATAATAAATGCCTGTAATCCCTGCAGTCTAGGAGACTGAGGTAGGAGGATCACAATGTTAAGCTCAGCCTCAGCAATTTGGCAAGACCCTGTCTGTCTTTCGGCGGCCCGAAGGAGAGAGACCCTGGCACATCGGGACCTGCACCGTGGGGTTGACTCGGGGTGCGGGAGAACAAGGAGCTTCTCCCCTCTCTGGGGGGCGGCTGTGAGTGTGGCAGACTTTCGGCCGCCTGAAGGAGAGAGACCTTGGTGCGTTGGGACCTGCACTGTGGGGTTGACTCGGGGTGCTGGGAGAACAAGGAGCTCCTCCCCTCTCTGGGGGTCGGATGTGAGCCTGCCGGTGCGCAGGCTGAGAATTGAACATCTCATGTCGTCCTGTCCCCTGTCCCATGCCCCCGCTTAGCAAGTGGGAGCCAGTTAACTACACATCTTTGAAAAGATTGATATGTTATTTAGTATGAGCTCCCCATATGCAAAGATATAGACAACCATTGGGAAGAAAACAAGAGACAATATGGCAGATAGTAAAGATCTCTGGTTGTCTAGCTTTGAAATTTATGCTTTCTTATGTCCCATTCTGTTCTGTTTTGTTGTATTTAATTTTACTCCCTTTAAAATAAAATTTAAAATATATATATATATATATATATATATATATATATATATATATATATATGAAGGGAAAAGAAAGTGCTCTACAGAATATAACTGCATGTATGTTTAAGTGTGTAAGATAGCTGACCACATTACTGTTTTTGTTAGATTGTTGAGCAGAACTGTTAATAGTCTCACTGTTTGAATGTCTACTTTATATGCTTTAATTTTGTAACTTGAACAACTATTTCCAATGATGACAGTATGTAACTTATCAAGTGGCAATTTCTTAGTGTTTTTGTTTTTGTTTTGCTGTTGTTCTTGTTGTTCTTTTATTTTTTGCCTTTGGAATTCTGTATTGTTGCTACCCTTTTTCTGTTTGGTTTGGTTGTTTTCTTTTTTGTTTTTTCTCTTTAAATAAAATTTTTTTAAAAAATTTTAAATTATTTTTTAAAAAGACCCTGTCTGTAAATTTAAAAAAAAAATTCAAATAGCTGAAGGTATATCTCAGTGTAAAGGCCCTGGGTTCACTTCTAGTACAGAGAAAAAATATTAAATTTTAAATTGTTCACCATGCTTAATAGTGTGCTAATATCCCACATCATCCCACCCAGGACACAAATCAGCCCTGTAGCTCCACCGTATGTGCTATCTACCACTCAGCAGCCATGTTGATTCTTAAATTGACTGTTGCATTGTGATGGTTCTTGTGTTCAGGCGACCCTTTTGCTATTCAATAATGGTCCCAAAGCATGAATACTGCCAACAATTCATATATGCCAAGAAGAAACCATAAAAGGTAAACATTCTTAAGAAAGAAAGGGGAGCCTGGGATTTAGCTCAACAGCATGCCTGCCTGGCAACAGCAAGGTTGTGAGTTCAGTCCCTGGTACAAAAAGAAAGAAAGAGAAGAAAGAGAGAAAGAGATGAAAGAAAGAAAGAAAGAAAGAAAGAAAGAAAGAAAGAAAGAAAGAAAGAAAGAAAGAAAGGGCCAAGTGTGGTTTTACATCCTTGTAATCCCAGCACTAAGGGAGATCAAAGTAGGAGTATTACAAATTTGAGTCCTGTCAGAGCAAGTCAGTGAAACTGCCTCAAATTTTTAAAGAGCCAGGGATATAGCTCAGTGGTAGAGGTTCCCTGGGTTCAGTCTCTAGTACCAATGAAGAAGGAAGAGGGGAAGGAAGAAGAGGGAGTGAAGAAAGAAAAGGCAAGGAGGAGGAAGAAGGAGGAAGGAGAGGAAAGGGAAAAAATATCATATAGTGACATTGCTAAGATCTATGGTAAAAGTGAGTCCATGAAATAGTAAATAAGGAAAAAGAAATCTATGCAAGTTTTGCTATTGTACCTCAAAATGCAAAACTTAATCTCCACAGTGTACAATAAGTGCTTAGTGAATACAGAAGAGGCATTCAATTTGTAGGTAGAAGGCATCATGTTGCACCAAAAAGCACAGTGGCAACAGAGTTCAGCAATGAATCCCTTGAAACTAGTGATACTAAACCATTACCTGCAGGTAAGGAATGTTTACAGAGTCAGGAGGCAGTTTGGACAGAAAAGTCTAAAAATTACTAGCAACACAAGAAGTTGTCACCATGCTTGATAAAGAAATAGAACATATTGAAGGCCTTCAAGAAGTGTTAACAAACAAGGAATTAGAAAATGTATTAGATTGTCTACCGAGGAAGAGAAAGACAAAGAAAAAACTGAAGCAAAGCCAGCAATAGGGCTATTACTGAAGTTTGTAGGTGCATTGCAAACTGCACAGGTATTGAAGGACAAAATTATGGAATGTAACGCTAATGGAATGCACCAGTAAAGCCACCAGGACAGTCACCAAAAGACTGCAATATCTACAGCTATACTTCGATGAGTTAAAAAGTTCAAAAGAAGAACTTTCAAATATCAACGATCCCCAGCCACCAACATCATCTGCTCCTGATGTGTAATTATCAACATTGTCATGGCTCAGACAATCCAGGGTCACACAAAGCAGACAATCCTCTTCCCGGTGTATCATCGGTAGCCTAACGCTGCATCACAATTTCTATATCACTCACTTCACTTCATCTGATCACTAGGCATTGCATCATCTCACATCATCAAAAGAAGAAGAATGTAAGTACAGTACAATAAGGTACTTTTTTATTTAGAGAAAAAAGGCAAAACAGAAAAAAGTGTAAAAATAATACAAAATTTCAAGAAAACACTAAGAAAGCACTAGTTGATAAATTACGTTATCTTAGAAGTACTTGCTTTTCATTATCAACAATATCAATTATACATTTTGTATCTTATTACTCTATCAGTTTTTTATTACTATTACTTATACTAGAGAGACAATACAATATTTACAAATGTGAGTCTGATATATTTCACTTATGAGGATAGTCTCAGTTTGCCCCCATTTACCTATAAAAGCCTCAGGATCATCCATTTTAATAGCTGCTAATATTCCGTTGTATAAAAATACCACATCTTTTCCATCCATTCTGCAGTTGATGTGCATTTTGGTTGTTTCCAAGATTTAGCTATCATAAATTGTGCTTCTATGAACATAGGTGCACATATATCTCTGTGACCTGAAATTTTCAATTTTTCTGGGAAAATACCCAGAAGGGGAATAGCTAGATTGAATGGTACTTCTAATCCTAGTTTTTTGAAGAATCTCCATACTGATTTCCACAGTGGCTGCACCGGTCTACACTCCCACCAACAGTAGGAAGTGTTCCTTTTTCCCTACAGCCTCACCAACATTTGTTATCGTTTGATTTCTTGATAGCAACCATTCTTTCTGGAGTGAGATAAAATCTCAATGCTATTTTAATTTGCATTTCTTGAATGACCAGTGATGGTGAACATTTCTTCATGTATTTTTTTGCCATTTGTGTATGTTCATCTGAGAAATGTGTGTTCATTTCAGATGCCCATTTTTGGAGAGGATCTTTGAATTTAGGGGATTTGATGTTTTTAAATTCCTTGTATGTTCCGGATAAAAGTCCTTTGTCTGAGGGACTGCTGGCTAAAATTCTTTCCCATTCTGTGGGTTTTCATTTCACTTTGTTGATGATTTCTTTTGAAGTGCAAAATTTTTTTAATAAAATGAGATCCCAGTTGTTGATTCTTTGAAGTACTTCCCATGCGGTTTGTGTTTTGTTCATGAATTCTTTGCCTACTCCTATGTCTACAAGATTTCTACCTAACTTGCCTTCCAATAGATTTATTGTTTCTGTTTTAATATTTAGATCTTTGATCCATTTTGACTTTAGTTTAGTGCATGGTGATAAACATGGGCCTAGTTTCAGTCTTTGGCCTGTGGAAAGCCAATTTTTCCAACACCATTTTTTAGTTTATTTTTTCCAACACCATATATTAAAGAGGTTATCCTTCTTCCAATGAACACGTTTAGCCCCTTTGTCAAAAATAAGGTTGCTGAGTGTCTTTGTAGTTGTGTCTGCATCTTCTAATCTGCTCCATTGATCTTCAGGTCTGTTTCTTTGCCAGTACCATGCTGATTTTATCACTGTAGCTTTGTAGTATAATTTCAAGTCAGGAATTGATATGCCTCCTACCTTGCTTTTGTTGCCTAGAATTGCCTTTGCTGTTCTAGGTCTCTTCTGTTTCCAAATGAATTTTAAGAATGTTTTCTCTATATCTGTAAGGTATGTTAATGGTGTTTTGATTGGGATTGCATTAAATCTGTGTAACAGTTTTGGGAGTACAGTCATTTTCACAATGTTCATTCTTCCTAACCAAGAGCAAGGAATATCCTTCCATTTTCTAATACCCTCTTAAGTCTCCTTTTTTAGAGTAGTATAATTTCAGCACCTAGGTCTTTTACATTCTTGGGTAGGTTGATTCCTAAGTATTTCATTTATTTAGATGCTATTGTTACAGAAATTGCTAAGACAATATTTCCATAATTTCTCTCTCAGTAAGTTTTTATGTACAGGATAACTATTGATTTTTGAGTGTTGACTTTGTATCCAACTACACAGCTGAATTTGTTTATTAATTTGTTTATTAATTTCTTTATTAATTTCTTTATTAAGTCTTTAAATGGAGTTTTTGGTGTCTTCTATGTCATCTGCAAATAGTGATAATTTAATTTCTTCCTTTCCTATTTTTATTCCTTTTATTTCTCTCTCTTGTCTAATTGCTCTGGCTAATGTTTCCAGAACTATATTGAATAGGAATGGTGATAGTGGACATCCTTGTCTTGTTCCTGATTTTAAAGTAAAAGCTTTCAATTTTTGTCCATTTAGTATAATGTTGGCTGTTGGTTTGTCATATATGGCCTTTATCAGATTGAGATAGATACCACATATTCTGAATTTCTGTAGGGTTTTTATCATGAACAAGTGTTGGACTTTATCGAAAGCTTTTTCTGCATCTATTGAGATGGCCATGTGGTTTTTGTTTTTGGCTCTGTTGATGCCATCTGTTGCATTTATTGATTTGTGTACGTTAAACGATCCCTGCATTCTTGAGATAAATCCCACTTGGTCATGGTGTATAATCTTCTTGATGATTTGCTGAATTCTATTTGCCAGTATTTATTGAGAATCTGCATCAATGTTCATTAGTGATATTGGCCTATAGTTCTCCTTTTGGGCTGGGTCTTTCTCAGGTTTTGGTATCAGAGTAATACTTGCCTCCAGCAATGAGTTAAGGAGGATTGTTTCCTTTTCAATTTCATTGAATGAGGAGTATTAGCATTAAATCTTCTCTAAATTTCTTGTAGAAACAATAAATTATTTTTATCATACTCATATAACTTAAGGCACTATATTGACACAACTGTTCTATTTTAAGTGGTTTTTTTATTAATCTCTCAATCTGTCTAAGTTATATAAGTTAAATTTTATTATACAGCTATATATATTTATAGGAAAATATATAGAATACAGGGTTCAGTACTCTCCAAAGTTTCATATTTCCACTGGGGGTCTTGAAATGTAACCCCCATTGACAAGAACAGAATATGGTACATAGATTGGGTATAGGGTTACCTCCATTCGTGAACACTTTTGCTTCTGAACAATTTGGTTCAGAAACAGAAGTGTTCAGCAAAATTTTGCTTTTGTTGTCAAACTCTATGTCAGGTGGCAAACACAATTGTGACCATCTCTTCCACTCAAACACAAACCTGGACATCTTTTCTAAAATTGTAGACCAAGAATTCTTGAACCAAGGCACCACTGCAGCCGCAATCTCTTAAGACTGTTTCAATGGCGATCAAATGTAATGTGAACTTTGGAGAGGACATTTAAACTACAGTAAATGGGTTGCTATGTTTTACTGAGGTCCCCTGCACTCTGGTCTGTCTCCATGTTCACTGTGAGCCCGCATCTACACAGCTCCTGGGAGGAGCAATACATATTTGGCACATATGAGAATGGCAGTTCCCATGTCCATGTGCATTGCTCTGGCCTGCATTTCAAACTTTTTGTTAACTTTTTTTTTTAGGGGAGGGGTACTAGGGATTGACTCCAGAGCTTTTCCACTGAACTACATCCCCAGCCTTTTTTTTTTTAATCCCTTGTTTTGCTACAAGGCCCTGTTAAATCACAAATTTGCCCAGACTGGGCTCAAACTTGCATTCTTTCTGCCTCAGCCTCCCAAAACCGTGGGATTACTGATATACATCACCACACCCATTCTGATCTCTTTTTCTTTGAACTCTCTCTTTTTAAAGACATCTGTCTCTCTTTAAAGGGAATGAAGTGAGCTATGGGAGGATATGGAGCAGCAGTATTCTTGCCATGTTAAGCAAACGTTTGCTGAACCCAGGACTCTGACCTTGATAGTTGCATCATACTGTGTGGATGCAGGAAGAAGGGTCAGAGAACCACAGTCCTTTAGAGGTGGAACCTGTACTTTTCTGACCTCAGACTAGTGCCACCACAGACCTTCCTGACTCCAGGACCTTGATCCCTCTGTGTTGGGTCATCTGATACAGTGAATAGGTCTTCATTCCTGGTAGAAAGGCATGAAGTACTTTACAGAGTCCTCACACTTTGAAGAAGGTATTATTATCCTCCCCTAATTTATATAATGAATTCCAAACAAGTTGAGAGTCTCTCCCAAGATCACACAGTGGGTTAGAGATATATTTGTCAGAGGTGCTTAACCAATGGCTACATGTGGCCAGTAAACATTTGCAATGTGACCAGTTCAATTTTTTGGTTTTGTTTTGGTTTTTGAGTTTTGGGGTTTTGGCTTTTGGTTTTGGTTGGTTTGGTTTGGTTTGGTTTGGTTTGGTTTGGTTTGGTTTTAGTTGTTTTGTTTTAACACAGGGTCTCACTACATAGCTCAGGCTGCCCTTGAACTCCTGGCTATCCTCCCACCTCAGCCTCCTTCCCATGTGCTGAGATTATAGGTATGCACCACCACACCACAGCTTAGTCAAATTTTAAATTTAATTTTTATCTTTAAAAGTTGGCGCTCAGCTGGGACTATATTTCAGCAAAACAAGCACCTGCCTGGCAAGCACAATGTCCTGAGTTTGATTCCCAGGATCAAAAAAAAAAAATGTTGGTGAAAGGTTCTTGCCCTGGGATAAGTTACTGTACAATTATGGTGGTGGTCTAACGTGGCAGAAGGCCAAAGCAGGAACTCCTACCACTTCCTGCTTCTTCCTCAGCCCTAATCGCAACTCTCTTTCCTGTTTGCTGGCAAAGAAAATTCCAATCAACTCCTCACGCATCATCAATGCCCACCCTAAGCTCCACCCCCGCTCAAAGGTTACATAAGTCCCATATTCTGATCAAAGGAGATGGCCTAGCCTCCATGGGTTGTATGCTCCTTCTCATGTCCTCACCTCAATAAACCTGTTCTTTTTGTACTTTTGCTTCTCTATTGTGCCAGAAAACTCTTTCAGTTGGCACTTAATTCAGCTATTGGAAAACTTATGTAGATGTGGGAACAATTTAGGTATGTGTGTTATCTTTTTCAATGGTAAAGTTCATAAAAATCTAAGCACAAATCAAAGATCTCTAAAGAAAATGTAGGGTCCCTATTATAACTATGCTATAACTGCAAAAAGTACACACCCAATTTCAGACATGTTATTCAAAAGAAAAGACATGGTGAAAGGCAGAAGCAGAAACAGGGAGAAACTCAAAGACAGACAAAAATGCAAAGATAAACAAGTATAATGCAGAGACAAAGGCAGAGAAAAGGTGCCAAGAGTCTCTGAGTGGGAGGCACACACTGAAAGACACAGGACAAAGAGGCCTACAGGGCCCAAATTGTCACCCCATCAGTGCAGCTGAGAGACCCATAGGAGCCCAGCCCATGCAACATACCTGCCCTCATCTTGTCATGCTACTAGTGACTTTTTTCCTGCATTGGCCTGACTTCTCACCCATGTCCTTGCTGGCCTGTGTTTAAACTTCTTGTGGGAATTATATCTAGCCCACAGCCTCTCTTGTAGCTCTCTCTAAACAGAAACTCAAGCAAAGTTGTTCTGTCACTCAGTCCTAAACAATGAACCCCCTCCCATAAAGGCTCCTGGTTAAATCCTCTCAAGTATGGGAGGTGCTACCCTGATTTCTTCTCCATTTCTAACCTGTTGTGTGGAAGGAGTCACTTTTGGAGTAAGACCCCGACATTGTTGTGTGGGTTACAATAGCCATGGGTTTTTCTTTGGGCTAGTGTTGCTGGCCCAGGGTTTCTGCCTGTAACTGCTGGCCCTCCACGCTTATCTTCCCTCCTCCCCAGCACTGACCTCAGCAATGATCAGGTTCACTGGTAGATAGGTCAGCACCTGTGCTTCCCCACGTTAAGGGAAAACAAAATATAGAGTAGGCTTGGAGCTGGTAGGCAGCCGGGGCCAAGGCACCACATTCATAGGCTCTAAAACTTGACTAGCTCAAGGCTAGCTACACATATATGTCATCTTGAATGTAGAGTCTGGTTAAATCTTTCACCATTTTAAAGTTGAATTGTTTCAATATTTTTTTTTGACTGGGAATCAAACTCAGTCCTTGGGCTTGCCAGGGAGGCGCTGTGCCACTAAACTATATCTCCAGTCCTGTTTCAATGGCTATTGACTTTGAACAGTTCTTTGTATATTCTAAATTCAAGTCCTTTTTCAGATATGTGATTTTCAGATGTTTTGTCCTAGTCTCTGGCTTATCTTTTTATTTTCTTTATAGTTTATTTTAAGGAGCTACAGTTTTTTCTTCATTTTGATTAAATTTAACCTGTCATTATTTCCATAACTTAGACTTTTAATATCAAATCTGAAGATCTTTAATGGCTCTACTCCAAACCACAGATTTCATCCTATGTCTTCTTCTAGTAATTTTATAATTTGAGGTTTGATCAAGGCCTATTGAGATTTAATTTTTGCCCAAAGTGGCAGATACAGACCAGTTTTTCCTTTGCCATATGATCTCTGCCTTTGTGACCTGCAGAGATTCCTTGTCTTTCTCCTTCATCTCCCCTCTTCTTGAACAGCCATAGACACAGAAATGGTGAGAGGAGCAGCCAGAGAGGATGACAAAGATGCAGTTGGTGGGATTCAGAGGCAGATGCAGCACAGGTGGAGAGAAACAATGAGATGGGATCTGGGGGCATCAGGACACAGCTGTGTAAAGACTGTCTCTCCTGGACTCCTGTGTCTCTCTGAACTGGACATTTCTCTCCAAGTCTTTATAATCTATTTCTCACTGTCTGTGGGCCTTTTTCTGTTCCTTGTGACTATTTTTTCTATCTACCCATCTCTCCTATCAGCCCTCTCTCTCTCTCTCTCTCTCTCTCTCTCTCTCTCTCTCTCTCTCTCTCTCTCTCCAGACACTAGCTTCAGAACCACAGAGTTGGGTCCAGTGCGATCGATGTCCACCAAGCTCAGCTCTGTCTCTGCCGTCACTGAGTCACCTGTGTGCATAACAGGGAGTCAAAGGCAGTGCTTTGTCTGAGTCTGAAAGTCAAAGCCATCAGGCCCAGCCTCTCCACCTATTCCTCTGACTCTAGAAAGCAGCTCAACAAAGTGCATCTGTTCAATCCTGACTTGGAGTGGTGCCATTGCAGACTTTCCTGACACCAGGACCTTGCTCCTGCTGGTCTAAATCATCTGACACTCAGTGTGGGTCCTTGTTCCAGTCCAAGAAGTTCCAATGGAAAGGTATGAAATGCTTTACACAGAACAGTTCACCAAGTCTCATGCTTTGGGGGCGGTATTGTTGTACTGCCTATGTTATAAATGTAGAGAGTCAAGAACAGAATAGTTGAAAGTCTTATCCAGGTCACACAGTGGGTTAGAGCTATGTTGTCTATGTGGTAATCCCTTTCCACATGTGGTCATTAAACACTTGAAATGTGGCATGATAGATCAAATTTAAATTTGATTTATTTTTAATTTTTACAGTTGACAGCCAATTCAACTACTGGAAAACTTCTAAGTAACTTTAGAATTAATGAAGTGTGTACATATCTTTTCAAACTGTAAAGTTCATGAAATCTTAAAACAAATCCAAGATTTCCAAGCCAAATTTAGGGCTCAAATTAAGACATGCTCTAAATGCAAAAACACCTACTGGATATCAAAGATATGGCATGAAGAATTATACGTGATAAGAGGCTGTATTATTTACTTTCCCATCACTAGGACATGCCACTTGACACTTACAATTTAAAGAAGAAAAGGTTTATTTGGCTTACAGTTTTCAGTGATCCAAAATTTGTTGGCTCCAAGGCAGAAAAATTGTGGAAGTGCATAGCAGCCAGGAATCAGAGAGAGAAGGTAGAAACCAGGGACAAGAATATACTTTCCAGGTCACACTTCCTGCCAGGCCCCACCTCCTAATAGCACATAGAATTACTGAGTTCATCCATGAACAGATCCACTGATGAGAATAGTACCCCAGTGATCCAATCACCCTCCATACTCATGAGGGTTCAGGAGACAGTTTAGATATAAAGCATAACAGGGGCAAAGGCAAAAAAAAAAAAAAAAAAAAAAAAAAAAAAAAAAAAAAAAAAAAAGGACAAACTCAAAAAGAGATATTGGGAGATAGATGAGAGGCAGAGAAGAAGGACCAAGAGTTA
>PVJX010011727.1:41006-52711 GCA_004027295.1 Dolichotis patagonum | reverse complement strand
ATCTCTGACCCAGTTCCCAGGCCCCTCCTCCTCCTCGGCCAGGTGGGAGGTGATGGATTGAGTGTGGTGTCAGGTGCAGCTGAAGGTGCCCAGGACAGAGGTGACAGCACACACATAGCCACACACACACGCGCACGCGCACGGGCTTCTCACTTTGCGCCACGCGCCTGCCTGCCGAGTGGTTCTTCCTGTCTTTTTGGACAGGGTCTCACTGTGGAGCCTGGGCTGGCCTCCAACCCTTTGCCTTTCTCCTGCCTCAGCCTCCTAGTTGCTGGGATGACAGGCGTGCGTCGCTGTGCGTGGCTAATTCATTTCCTAACTGAGCGCATTGCTGATTGTGCCCCAGGGGATCAGGAAATGCTTCTAGGTTGCTCAGCAGAGAATGAATTTGTTCCTCACGCGTTCAGACTGTTTCCCAAGTGAAGCGTTCAGACTGTTTCCCAAGTGAATCTTTCTGCCTTTTTCTCCTGCAGTCTCTTTCCTTCCTGCCTCTCGAGGCTCCTCAGTGTGACAGGCAGGATGCTAAGCTTTACACGCTTGTCTCTTCCTTCTTCACTCTGCAGCACAGCTACCCCGTGAGGCATCACTAGATCCATTTTGCAGACGAGGAGATGATAATTTAAGCCAATTATGCAGCCTGGCCACCACCTAACACGCCACGGCTAAGCTACTGAGCTGGATTCGAACCCAGAACCTTTGACCAGTGCTGCGCCTTGCTCCTCTCTGTCTTCTTCCCCCTCCTCAGTCTTATTCTTCTGTTTCTGTTTCTCTTCTGTTCAAAGACCAAAGTGAGTTTGCCTGAGCTTGGAGTTGAGTGTCAGACACCCTTGCAAAGCGCTTCAGTCCCTTTTCTTGGCTCTTCTCATGAGTGTGCCACTGAGCTGCCCAGGGCTGGCGCACGGAGGCCCCCGTCCCCTGGGCGCAGGTGCCACTGCCTGGGCTGGCTGTGCAGCAGGCTGGATGCAGAGTGACTTCCGGTTGGGGCAGGAGGCTGGACTGGCAGGACGGCTGGGTCTCCTGCTGAGCCCCCCTGGCTCCCCAGGCAGAAGGTGGAGCATAGAATCGAAGCTGCGCTCGCCACTGGGCCTTAGTTCCAGCCTGATGGCGTTCGTGGCTTGGTGGTGGCCGGCAGGCATCTCGAGTGTGGACTTTGGAGGTGGCTGGTGCTCAGGCTGGAGGCTGACCTCCGTCCCAGGTCCCTGGGGCCTGCATGGTGGTCAGAGACGGGTGTGCCCAGCTTGGACGTGTGCAGTTGTGTCGGAGACGGACTTTAGAGCTTCAGACAGCAGTGCAGTGACAGCTCTGCTCCTCAGGATCTGAAGATTTCTTGGCTGCTTGATCTGTGTTTTTGATGCCTTGACTTTTTGATCCAGGGCTTCTGTTTTTCCTGTGACTTGGGCGGGGGTGGCTTCTTGGGGCTCCTCTAATCAGACTGCTTTCTACTTTACTTCTTATATCGGGCTTTTTTTTCTTTTTTGGCATTGAGGTGCTTCTGAAAGCTTTGCTTTCTGCATCAGGGGTGATGGTGCTGGGGATCTGAGACTCACCCTGACTTTGCTCACACGTAAACCAACCAGAAAGCAGACGGTGCTGAGTTAGGGGAGAAAATGCCAGCTGTTTGCTTGACTTTGTGCTCCTACAGCCCGACTGATTCGTGAGCTTGGTGAGCTGGACACGTCACCCTTCCAGGACAGCTGGGTGGCACTCATTGTGTGCTGCTGCTGTTTTAACAGGAGCGTTTTAAATACTCAGTGGTTGTGGTTTTATTGACTTTTTAAAATGTCTGAGCATCCGATGAAGGAATGGCTGTTCAGCCTACACCCAGAGCTCTTCCTTGGTCCCTGCGGCTTGGGGTTGTTTCCATAGCAACTGGGTGCATCTCGAAAGTCACCTTGTTTTGCTGCCTTTGTTTCCTGGAATGGGGACTCCCTGCCACCGTTTGCTCCAGGGCTTGGGGCTTTTTCTGGGGTGTCTACTTGGACATTTCTCTGTTAGATCTGGCCCAGAGAAACACATTTCTGGCATCAGCCCTCTGCTGCTGGCAGCTCTGATTGGTACAAAGGCCTGAGACAGGACTGGGTCTCCATGTAGGAGAGGACCCAGGTGTCTGCCTCCCAGGCTCCTCTGTCCTGGCTGAGACTGGACACCCACAGGACCTTGGATGTGATGGACAGGACGAGAGGAGGAGACTGCTGCAGGGGTGGAGGTCACCGGCAGAGGACACTGGATATGTGGGTGTGGATAGCATTAGACTCAGTGGCATACAGACAGCTCTTATCCTGGTGCAGTGGGTGCCACCCACGGGGAGGAGAAATGCTAGACAAGAACCTTTGTGGCCAGGGTGGTGGCAGTGGTCAGGAAGGGCTTCTTCAGGGATTGGAAGAATGTGGCTGAGGCTGGGAAGGGACACGGGGTATGAGGGAGAACAGGGCTAAAGGTACTAAGGATGAGCATCTGGGGCCCCTAGCGAGGAAGGTGCTGTGGAGAGAGCCGGGCTCCGGTTCCTGCGGAGGTGGAGGTCAGGGTGGGCTGGGGAGAAGGGAGACACTGCAGAGCCTGGTCGGTAGGTATGTCCCTGGCTTTTCCACGCATCTGAGGCCGGCGAGGGCCTGCTGTCTCGTGACTTTCCAGCTCCTCCAGCCGACACTCTGCTCAGAGCTGCGCCTGGTTCTCTCACCCCTCTGCATGGGTCTGGGTTTCCTCCCAAGAGTGAAGGCAGCTGCCCCAGGCTGCCCTTCCAAGAGCCCTGGCCCAGCACCTCCCTTGCCCTGCTCTGTGTCACAGTGAAACCCCACAACCAGGAAACCAGAAGTGAGCAGTGGTGTCATGGCTAAGCCAGTGGTGGTGAACCTTTTAGAATAACAAACAGCCCTCTGTGCCACCATGGCCTGAGCCGTCCCCAGGCTGCATCTTGTGTTCTTGTAGCAGGAGTGAACCCCAATCATCACCTTGAACCCCAAAGCTGGGCCTGTTCCCTGGTGGAGCTGCAGGTTTCTGCTGAGCACCTGTCAGGACCTCAGGATGGAGGGGTGTTCCCCTCGCAGCCAGGCTGGGCAGTGAGGCGCAGGGTGGCACTAGCACCCGGAGCAGGAGGAGGAGGAGGTCTCCTGTGGGTGGAGACCTCGGCTGCTTAGGGCCCTGACCCCGCAGCCCACTTCCTGGCCAGCCCTGCAGCAGCAAGGGCCAGACCCCTCTGCACTCAAGGTGGTCTCTGCCCCGACTCCTTTGCTTCCTTAGGTATTCCTTCTCTTTGGTATCTTCACTCTGTGTTTTTTTCTTTTTGGTCTTTCTGAGACAGGATCTGGCAATGCAGTTCAGGCTGGGCTTGAGCCCACGTTGTAGCCCAGGCTGGTTTCAAGTTTGTAACAATCTTCCTGCCTCAGCCTCCCGAGTGCTGGGAGTACAAGTGCGCACCACCACGCCCAGCTACTCTGCCTTTCACACCTTAGTGTCCTCCCTGTGCTGCTCTGCTGCTGAAAATCCTTCCCACCTTAAAAAAAGAAGCTGAGAGTGGGGGTGTACCCCTCTAACCCTAGCACTTCCCAGAACCTTGGGTGCCAATCTCTGCGCCCTGGCTGGGGCAGGGCAGCCGGGATGGTTTTGAGACATTTTTGTTACACCAACAGGCAGAGCACGGCGTCTTGGCATGAGGAGCATTTCCTGATGTTGGCAAGGGGCCTGTTTTTCACTGTCATTCGTATTTCTTCTGTGACGTGTCATTACATGGCCTTTCCCTATTTTTTAATTGGTATTTTTCTATCTACTGTCTTTTTTAATAAGCTGTTTGGGTGATGAATATACTATCTTTCACTGTATTTTTATATTCATTGTAAATCACTTCCACCATTTTTGTTGTTTTTTAATTACATTGTTGGAATTTTTTTTTTTTTTTTGGCTTTTTGAGACAGGATCCCTTATGTAATTCAGGCTGTTTTAGAAATACCTGTGTAGCTCAGGTTAGTCTTGAACTCCCAGCAATCCTCCTGCCTCAGCCTCCTGGGTGCTGGGATTACAGGCATGCGCCACCACACTCAGCTTGATGGAATTTTTTTTGACAGTGTTTGAATTATGATGTAATGGAAATAGATTGTTTTGGTGGGGAAATTGTTCCAGTGCATTTAAAAGACATTTGCAGGTTACACACCACAAAATTCCTCATTTTAAAGCATACACTTCAGTGTTTTTTCTCACACATTCACGAGGCTGCACAGCCGTCCCCACTAATTCCACAACACTGTCGACACCGGAACAGAAACTATCGTGCATTTTCGGACACTCGCTCCCCAGAGCCCGGCCTCGCCACCCTGTGTACTTCCTGTGCACGGGGTGGCTACACTGGGATGGGACACGCTTGGCCCTGGCTGCTCTCCCCTCGCGTTGTGTTTTGGGGTTCATGTGAGGTGTCCCACAGAAGGGCACTTTGTTTCTTCCCGTGGTGGCCTTGACCACGTCGTGCTTCTCCGCGCTGCATCGTGGCTGTGTGGCCCCGTCTCTCTCGCTGTGGGTATCCGGGCCCCTGTGTTTGCTGCACGGGCCGCGTGTTTGTTGGCAGTCTTGGTGTGGACCTAGGTGTGGAGTGTCATGGCCCGTGGGGCTCCAGACACGCTGTCACCGTCACGGCACCGTCCTGCATGCCCTCCCGAGGCTCTTAGACCTGCAGCTCTCCACACCCTCACCAAGCCTCCCTCCCTCTGGGTGTGTGTGTTTGCATCGAGTCCTTGCGGCAGAAATGAAACCTTGAAATATATTCACTTTTAGAAGCATTCCCTCAAGTTTCTTTGTCCCAAAGTAGTAATTTTGACATTATTGACTTTCTGTTATATTTCCCTGTAACAGTATTTTGCCTGGGATATTTTTCACGTTTGATTTTGGTTTAGCAAGGATTACTGACAGCTTTTCACGTATCCCCAACTTAGTGAAGTGTTTGGATCGCTGTAACTGTGAAGCCGCAGGAGGGAGCAGTTTGAAGCGGGGCTCAGTCGCCTGTCCATCCTCTCCGTGGTCCTGGGTCTGTCTGCACCAAGAGGCCTCACTGCGGAGAGGACCCCGCAGGGGAGGGAGGTCGGTGGTGAGGGCTCAGGACCATAGGCGAACCAAGCCTAACAAAGGCCAATTCAGCAGGGCAGTGGTGCTGCTCCCAGGAGAGAATGCTGGGGCGGCGGCAGGGCAGGACGGTGTGGCGATGCCAGAGACAGCCCTCCAAGCAGGCCCGTGAGCCTCAGCTCCTGTGGGTTCTGTCGTCTCCCGGTGGCCCACTCCGGGTGCCACACCTTTAACCTGTGGGCCTCTGGGGGCCCTGCAGACCCAGGCCGTGGCGGGAGACCTGGCCCTGCTGCTCCATCCTGGATGCCACCGTCCTCTCAACATGAGCAGGGCAGAGTCAGAACTGTCTCTCGCTGGCATTGAGCAAACCCTGGGTGAGCGGGAGTTTTTCTTTAGTGATCTTCGAGTTTACCATAGTTCACTTCACAGGGCTGTCTGAAATTCTGATGAGTGAACCCAGCTTTTGCCCCTCTGTGAAACAAGGAGGCTGGCACCTTCCCAGCGGGCTTTGCTCTTTCCTCTCGTGTGGGGTGATGGTGGAGCCTTGGTTTTTGATCATGAATACTGCACAACAATATTTATCCTATGGTGTTCTAATCTTGCCATCTGTTGGTAATCAACAGAAAGATTAGAGTTTTTCTTTCATTATTTTGATTTATTTGACTTGCCTATATTATTTCTCTTGGCAGCAAAAAACCAAGTTAGTGTGTGTGTGTGCGTGTGTGTTTGTGGAAGTTGAACTAAAAAGCAAAATAAACAAAACCCAAATGGAATTAATGAGTATGTTAGGTATACATTCTTAGACTTGAATAGTACCTAGTAAATGGGAAATTTAACCAAAGAAAATGTGTTTCAGAAATACAGTGGACTGGAGATACCCATTTGGTACCTTCTCTATTATGTCGTTTAGCCTGGGATTGAACTCACTATGTAGCCGTGTAGCCCAGGCTGGCCTCAGACTCATGGTGATCCTCCTGCCTCAGCCTCCTGAGCACTGGGATTATAGGTGACATCCCCACGTGGGCCCAGGGATCTGAAGCACAGAGCGGGAGTAGGTTGGTGCCATCTGGAGTGGGCGTTCGTCTGTCAGTGGGGTAGACAGAGGCGGGGGAGGGAGACGCAGTAGAGCCCGAGGCTCCTGAGTGAGGGCCGAGCGAGTAGAAACCCCGGGGACACCAGTGAGCTGTGACTTGAAACTTCTTACCTGAAGAAGCCACATAAAGTACACAGCCTGAGATGGCCGTGGCGTTTGCGCTGAGCTGCATCCCAGCTCGCTGTTTATGTTTCACTGCGGGTCGCAGTCTGGCCAGGCTGCCCAGGGTGATGCAGTCTCTGGAGCCTCCTGCCTCAGCCTTTCTGGGCCTGTCTGACGTGCTGACAGTCTCCTCAGTGGCTTATCCAGCAGCACGATTTGTCCTGCCTTCGCTGAGCCGTCCGATTTTCTGAAGCTGTGATCGGGTTTTGGTAACTAGTTTACAGCTCCCTGACGGAGCAGGACTTCTCTGCATGTGCTGCTTGGCCGCTGGCTTACTATTGGATGCCCTCTCACCTCTTTCGTGACTTACTAATTTTAGCCAGTGTTATTGGCTTCTTATCATTGAAACGAAAAGTTAACATCTGTATATCTCTTATGTCCTGTCTTTTGCCCTCTGTTCTTATTATTTACAAATTTTTAGCTCTTTGGTTAATTGATTTTATGTTGGAAAATAATCTAATTATAGCTTTCTCCATTTCTCAACTTTGGGCTGCATGTATTGACTGTTTACTAGGAGAGAGAAATAAATCAAGATTTTAAATGTGTTCTCATTAGTTTTTCTTTCTAAGCCTGATATTTTATGATTTATTTCATTCCGTAAACTCTTCTGTTCTCCAAATTCAGTGAAGCCTTTATACTTTGCTAGAGTCGATCCTCAAAATTAAGAGCCAGTAAGGTGGTTGGGTAACAGGTTCTGAAACACAGACAGGGCTAAGTTCTAGTGTTGCTCACACACCGAGATGACCCTGGTTCACTGTGACCGCTTTGCATGTTTTGTGAAAATGTAGAGGAGGAAAGATCAAAGATGCCACATAGAAAGAATCTATAAGGTGGCAGAAATGGTAACTGCCATGATTTTATGGGTGCAGGCTTACACATGGGTTGCAGTATCTCACTGTACCCCATTAATACATACAACTAATATGTGTTAGTACCTAAAAATACAGCATCTGATAAACATCACGGAGCATTTGTGTGGTGTGTGCAACAGACATCGTGTACCAAATGTTACAGCCGCGCTTGGTCCTGCGGGGGAGGGAGGAGCATACGTAACTGAGCATTCACTTCTTAACTCTGCTCCTGGAGACACCTCTGACCGCCAGCTGTATCCGTTGTATCCGTTGACCTATGAAACGTTACTGAACAGTGACATTTCCAAGCTCTCTTCTTACTGTCTGACTCGGCCTTCCGTGTGGCAGCCTCTTTGGCCTCAGTGTCCCCCCTGGCCTGAAGATGAAAGCCAGCCGCTGGCCTCCCCTGCCTCCTGCCCCTCTGCTGTCTGCTCAATGGGCCTGGTGATTCTGTCACCCCCAACCTGCCCTCTGCCCCGCACCCCAGGTCCTGTGGGTCGGGATCCTGGCAAGGCTGAGCTGGGCCCAGGGTTTTCCCCAAGCTGTGGTCACAGTTGTGGCTGGATTTGTGGCCTCATCTGAACATTGGGGCTGGAGGGTCTGCTCCCCAGGATGCTGTGTGCAGCTGGCACCGGCTGGACTCACCTCGTCACTGCTGCTGTGCTGAGCCGGCTCAAGTCACTGCTGGGGAGAGGCTTCCCCTGCTCTGTGCTGTGGCTTGGCCCCTGGCTGTCCTCACAGCAACCCAGCAAGACAGCAGAAAGCCAATGGGATGGAAGCCAGGGCACCCCTGGGGACCGGTGCTGGCAGCCCCGCCTGCCACCTTGCCTTCTGTCCTGAGAATGTGCGCCGTGGGATTCCGGGTGTCTGCGGTCACTTGTCTCACGGCAGGCGTGTGCTGCGCTCCCGGCACTCCTCATACTTTTCCTTCTTTGGTTCTCCTGTCCTTGGTTTGCATCTGGGAAGAGTGTCTGCACTAACCCCAGGCTCTCCTGCCTCTCCCAGGCTGCCTCTCCCTGGGAGCCTTCTTAGCAAGGTGGCCGCCTTCCCTGGGGAGGGCAGGTTCTGGACTGTGACCTGGGTGCCCTTTGCTTCTTTATTCTGGGCTGTGACGAGGAGTGTCTTAGCCACTTTGTGAACACCGAGACACCATCTCCGACATCCTCGACTTGAGGGAAGAGAGGTTTATTGTGACTCACCTTTCAGTCCAAAGCTGGTTGGCTGCAGGGCAGGGTGGCCTCTTGCAGGGACCTGGAAGAGGTGCACTGCTTACCCCTGGCAGACAGGAAGCCTCGAGGGAAGGGAGGAGCTGGGAGGGAGATGCGCCCTGCTGGGCCACGCCCCTGAGATCTCTTCCAACCTGGCCCGGCCTGCTCACAGCTGTGAGCCCCAGGATGCATCCCCAAGGCGCCACCCATGACACGCACAGCTTTAGGGGGTGTCCAGGTGCAGAGTAACCAGGAGGCAGCAGGCTTCCAGATGTCCTGTGGGTGGTGGCTGTCACCCACGTGGACCCTGCTTTGGTTTGGTGGCTCAGACCTGGCATTTCTTGGGGTCTCTTGGTGGGGGACAGTCCAGAAAGCTCCACATCTTGGACCTCCTCTTCTCCAGTTCCCACCATGCTAATTCTGCTTAGCTGTCTTCATGAAGTTTCTCAACGTGTCGGGTCTGTTGGCGTCGTAGCTTTCCATCTCAGGGCGGAATCACGCTGGCGTTAACAGCGCTTTTCCTAGCCCCTGGGGGGAGCTGGGAAAGGAAGGGGAGGTGTGGGGACGTGGCCTGGGACTGCCCTGTGTCCTACACCACATTGCTTTCTCCTGCTCCACAGGAATGGGGAGTTCTGCTCTCCTCCGGCGTGTGAGCTGTCTGCCGTATGTCTAATAAGGATGGAGAGGACAGCATTTGATTGCAGTAGTTGCTTTCTCGTGTTCTGCTGTTTCCTCCCTGTGAAATGCCTCAGGCGTCCTTCTGGGAAGGTCCTGCTCTGCTCTCCTCTCCCCACTGCTCCGCCCTTCTCCCCTCGGGTGATTCCTGCGTGACCTGAAACCGCGCTGCTGCCCTGGTCTCCTCTCCCTCCTGGGACGCGCGTGTCTGCGCAGGGCCGAGGGTGTCAGAGCAGCTGGAGTAAAAGGGGGACTTTAGTGTCGGCTTCAGGCTTCGTCCCTGGAAAGGGACCCTTAGCTGTTTCACAGTGGCTAGGAGTAGACAGAGAATGTACCAGAAGGAAGCTGCAGGATCACTGGGTCCCGTCGGTATTCAGATGTCCCGCAGGGCTGGAGTCAAGTGTAGAAGCCCCCGGGAGCCCCGAGAGTGTCCTGTTTGGTCGCAGCTCCCTGTGAGTCTCAGGTCCCCTGTTCCTTTGTCCCCCAGAAGGTGCACTTTGACTGCTCTGACGGGGACCTGGCCAGGCAGCCTGACAGCAGTCACACCTGAGTCCCAGGTTCATATTTTCCCCAGCCCTGGATCCGGAGGAGGAAGGGCCTGGGCCCAGGGTGGGCCGCCTGTCTCTCTGCAGCTGTGCCCCTGGTCCTGGGGGTTCTGTGTGTGACTGGAACCATGGACAGATGACTGGAAAGTGCCAGCTCGGTTTCTAGTCAGAGAGACAGTGTCGCTCAGCGGCGGTGAACCTGCGGCTCAGGTGCCAACTGGGGCCGTCTGTGTCCCTGAGAGCTGTGTGCTTCGCATCGCTGGTCAGGCTTGAGGCTGAGGATGTGCTTCGGGCCAGATGTGGGCCTCGGTTTGCATCCTAGCTCTGCCGCCCACCCGCCGTGTGTCCTGGGTCCAGTAAAGAATCTACGAGGACCAGCTGTCCCGTTTCCTGGGCTG
Organism: Dolichotis patagonum; assembly: GCA_004027295.1. Classification (NCBI taxonomy): domain Eukaryota; kingdom Metazoa; phylum Chordata; class Mammalia; order Rodentia; family Caviidae; genus Dolichotis; species Dolichotis patagonum. The sequence continues at coordinate 42,736 of PVJX010011727.1, read as the reverse complement.
CTGGGAGGGTGGGGCCGGTAACCTCAGGGCTCAGGGCGTGGTAAGTGTTAGTCATTATCACCCTCACCACACCGTTTGGGAAGGGCTGTGGGGACAGAGGAGTGCGCATTTTATCACTGCAGGAAGTACCAGAAGCCCTGGGAGTGATGTTTCAGCTCCCCAGCGTCGCACCATCGGTACAAACCCCGGAGCAGGCTTTGGCTTCTCCACACGCAGCCTCCTGGTGTCAGGTGCCTGTCAGCTTTGGACAGAGTCCGGGTCCCAGAGCTTCCTCTCAGCAGGTCCTGGTTCTTAGGGTTGCTGGGCACCTGCAGCGTGGTGACTTGGTGGGGCAGGGAGCTGGCCGATGACCGGGCCGCAGCATGTGCACCTCTGGCAGGGCTGCACTATGTGAGGCCCCAGGACTCACCGTGTTGCTCCCTCTCCAGCTATGCCGACATCCTGATTGAGAGGGAGGTGCTGATGCAGAAGTATATCCACCTGGTTCAGATCGTGGAGACCGAGAAGATTGCGGCGAACCAGCTCCGACACCAGCTGGAGGACCAGGACACGGAGATCGAGAGGCTCAAGTCAGAGGTACCCGCAGGTGGAAGAGCTCTTCCGCTTGTTTCCGGTCTTCTGTCTTCTCCCCACGATTGTCTGTGTCATGTTTAGGTTCAGTTCTGGGGCCATCCACACATGTGGCTGGGCTTCTGACCTTGACCCGGGCCTGCGGTCTGCATCCGGCGAAGGCGCAGGTGCTCGGGAACGCAGGGCCATGAGAAGCTTGCCTTCCCTGGCGCGCTCTCACCGTCCTTCTTAGAGCACAAGTCAGGAGCTGGCTGGAAAACCATCTTCCGGAGTCTCAGGATTAATGATCATGACTGTGTCACGGAGTCTGGGTGCAGGAAGGATGGGAAGCGACTGCAGCTCTGAGGAGCTCAGTGTCCCCCAGAATTGTACAGATCACATGTGGGCACGGGAACGGGGTTTCCCACCCCACCTGTCCACTTCTCTTGTGCCCTGCACCCTGGAGAGGGAGGTCAAGGCCCGTGCAGTGACCAGGAGCCCAGGACTCTGTCTGTGAAGCAGGCTGAGTCCTCAGGGAAAGGAGCCATCACGGAGGAGCAGAAGGGCAGCCAGAGAGAGGGTCTGTCAGAGGCACTGCAGGGTCTTCTTAGACCCAAGGCAGGGGCCAGGCCGGGAGCAGCCCTGGACTCGCTGTGTGCTTGCTGCCAGGGCAGGAGGGCTCCGCAGGCGTGGCCACTGTCTCTGTCATCAGACATCACTGTCCTCTGTGCCCTCACACCTTCCCTCAGGACGCTTTGCACCCTGGCACCCTGAGTGCCCTCAGCCTTGTGCTAGCCCTGCCCATCGGGGTGGGGTCACCCCTTGCACCCCAACTGCACTGCCCATGGCGCTCACCGCACCATGAGCATGGTTGTCTCCAGCTCAGCCCTGGGACCTCAAGCAGTGGTGACAGAAGCTGCAGACACAGCATACCTGCACTTCACCGTCAGTCTGTATCAGGCATCTTAATTTAAGACACAATCGCCTAGTTCTCTGCACCACAGTGGGGGAGGGCAGCTGCTCATGTGGCAGAGATGGGGGCTGGCATCCCACCCCCCCAGGGGTGTGTACCCCGAGCCCAGTGTTCCCAGTGTTCACTGTGTTGCTTTGGGCAGGATGCAGACTGCAGCAGAAACAGACCAGCAGAAACCGGCCGGGGCTGGAGCAGGAGCAGAGGCAGG
>PVJX010011727.1:0-40906 GCA_004027295.1 Dolichotis patagonum | reverse complement strand
TCATCGCCTGGTGATCTTGAATTATCCCTCAGGGGTCACAAGGCTGAGCGGAGGTGGGCAGAGAGACTGCAGCTGTCTGGGTCCTTTCTTCCCTTTCTGAGGGGTCCGAGGTGGGTGGGCCTGACCCCATCGGGGTGAGATTTCCCGTGCAGAATCCACAGAGGCCTGGGACCCCACACCCTAGCCCTGGAAGGCCACCACCGATTGCAGTCACAAGAGCTGTAAGCAGTGTCCAGTGCTCGGAGACTGCTGGGCATCATGGGAAGTAGCCTGCGGAAAAGACCCACGTGTCACAGAGGCTTAGGGCTCGCACTCCTCCCAACCAGCCTGTGGTCATGTGTCGCGTGGTCTCCTTGTGCCAGCTCTTTGGTTGGGAGCTTGAGTGTGTGCTCCCCTACCCCAGCACCCAGGAGGAGAGGGCACAGGAGGGAGGGTCCCCCAGGGCACTCTGGGCAGAGCTTCCTGCGAGCCACGGCTGCGCGCATGGCTCCTGGCTGGTGAAACCGACCCTTGTGCGTTCCAGATTATCGCCCTGAACAAAACCAAGGAACGGATGCGCCCTTACCAAAGCCACCAAGAGGATGAGGACCCTGACATCAAGAAGATTAAAAAGGTAGGGTGAGCAGGGTGTGGCGGTGCACATTTAGGATTTGAGCACTCTGGAGGCTGAGGCAGGAGAATGGAAAGTTGGAGCCCAGCCTGGACAAGACTGTGTCCCAGAATTAAAAATAAATCAATCAGAAGGGCTGGGAATGCAGCTCAGCGTGAATACTTGGGTTCATTTCAGGCAATTAGAAAAAACAAGAAAAGAAAAAAAGACACAAGGCAGGACTCTGGAGGGCTCTGGGGCCGCGGCAGCGTGCCAACCCGCTGTTTGCTCTGAGGTGAGGTCTCTGGGTGGTCCGGGCTGGAACAGCGCCCTCCCTCCGGTGACGTGACGGGTGATAGCCAGGGCCGCGCTGCAGAATCTCAGCTGAGCTGGCTGTGTGCTGACGTCTGCCCTCGAGCCCCCACCCCCAAGGAAGGAAGCCTGCGCCCCATGTCCGGCACACACAGGCAGGGTCGGGGGCACTGTGCGCCTCCCAGCTCTGCTGCTCCCGTTTGGGGGAATTTAAAAAATTACATTTGCAAAAACAATTTTCTTCTTTTCTTTTGCTTTTTTCTTTTTATTTTTTTATTGTACCGGGGATCAAACTCACGACCTAGTGCTTGCCAGGCAAGCGACAAACCTTCGCTCTGTACTTCAAGCTGGCCTTGGACTCACAGTGACCCCCCGCCTCAGCCTCCCATGTGTTGGGATTACTGGTGTGCACCTCCATGGCCAGATCAAAGCAATTTTTTAACCACTAGTCTTTAGTGCTTGCTTGGGAAGATTTCTTTTTTGGACATACGAAGGATTTGGAGGAAATTAAGTAAAGCGGTGTGTCTGCTCAGTTGGTTTATTGTGGTTGTGTCTCCTTTCACCCCACGAACAGCAGATCTTCCTCTCTGGCATTCATAACCACGCAGATTTTCTTTTCTGTGTGTGTTTGCTATTTTTCAGTTTTTGCTTTTATTAGCAGATGTTTGCAGTACACAGTGATTACTGTCCTCATGGGAAGCTGGCAAATGGACACAGCACATCCAAATTCTCCATCCATCTCCTCCCTGTCCCCTGTCCATCTCAGGGTCCCTTTCCCATTTGCACAAGATCTATCTCCATACCTTCTATGGTGTCTCTTATGTTTTGCTTTTTTATTTTTAGTTTTGAGTTTCTAATGTATGAGAGACTATGCACTATTTAAGCTGGTGTGTCTGATTTATTTCCCTTACGATTATGATCTCTGCCTATCCAAGAACAGGGGATAGCTTTCCATTTTGTGGTACTCTCTTTGATCTCCTTTTTCAAAGTATTGTAATTATCAATGTAAAATTCTTTTGCTTCCTTTGTTGGGTTGATTGCTAGGCATTTCATTTTTCTTGGTGCTGTTGTGAAAGATGTTGTTTCCATAATTTCTCAGTGTTACGGTTTGTGTCTATTTCTTTTATTTCTTTTTTAATTGTTCTGACTAATGTTTCCAGAGCTGTTTTGAACAGGAGTGGTGATAGTGGGCATCCTTGTATTATTTCTGATTTTAGAGTGAAAGCTTTCAGTTTTTGATCTTTTAGTATGATGTTAGCTGTTGGTTTGTCATAGATGGATTTTGTTAGATTGAAATAAAGACATTCTATTCCAAAAAAAAAAAGATTATGGTCTCAAGGGTCATCCATTTTCCTGTATGTGACTCGAGTTTATCCTTTTTTATGGCAAAGTAGTACTCCATCATGTTTAAATACCACATTTTCTTTATTTATTCATCTGTCAATGGAACATGCAGGCTGCTTATGTCATGCACTGCAGTAGGAAGTCTTCAGCTCTTTGGGGAAGATGCCTAGAAGGACAGTGGCTGGGCAGAATGGAATTTCTCATGTTAGTTTTTTGAGGGATCTCCATGCTGATTTCCATGGAGGTTGTACCAGTTTACATTCCCACCAGCAATGAAGAAAGGTTCTTTTCCCCCTGTGGTCTCGCCAGCATTTGTTACTATTTGATTTCTTGATGGCAGCCATTCTTTCTGGAGTGAGATGGAATCTTGGTGTTGTTTTAATTTGCATTTCTGGGGCTGGGGATTTAGCTCAGTGGTGTAAGTGCCTGCCTTGCAAGCACATGGTCATGAGTTCGATCCCCGGTACCGATAAAAAAAAATTTACATTTCTGTAGTGACCAGCAACGTTAAAGTTTTTCATATATTTATTGGCCATTTTTACTTCTTCTGAGAAGTATCTGTTCATTTCAGTAGCCCATTTTTAAGTGAGTCTTTTATTTTGGGGGTCTCATTTTTTGAGTTCTGTATATATTTTAGATATTAGCCCTCTGTCTGAGGAGAAATTTTAGCTGGCAAAATTTTTTCTCATTCTGTAGGTTGTGTCTTCACCCTCTTGGTGATTTCCTTTGCTGGGCAGTAGCTTTTTAATTTGATATGTGATGTTATTTCTTGTAATCACACGGCTTTTGCAGGAGAAAGACTTGGACACTTTCCAGGCCACTGCATTTGGATTTTTTGCGACCCAAACTTTGTTTTGTGGTCTTAATTTGTCTCATGTAAGACACACTGCTTTGTATAGAATTATGTAGAAAGCATCCTATTTAAAGCACCTTTCCTGGATATACAATTTTATATCTTAATGTTTTCTTATTCCTGTTTTTCTATATTAAAGCACTATTTCATTTTCACTGTAACAAAACTTTGACCAAATATTGCTTTGGATTTGGCCTAGAAGTAATTCTTTGGACTAAGTTGAATATTTTCAGTTTTAAAGAAATAAAAAAGCCAAGTAACACCATTCTTTTCTTAGAATTTAAAGTTTTAATTTGAATCTGGTTTCTGTTATTGAGTTATAAGATTAGTGCTGTTTCTTTTCTTTTAACAGTGTAGAGTTGCATGTAAACAAAGATATTAATAAAATCCAATTTTCAGTCTCCGCTCCGTGGAAGCTGGTTTGTTAGTAAGTACCTGAAGCAGCTGCTATTGTTCCCAGCGAACACCTGCCCAAGCGCACAGAGCAGTCGCATCTAACTCAAAATTTAACTAAGTTGATTTTTGAAAACACTTCTATTGAATGAAAGAATAGTGATAAAATATGTATTTTTTTTTACATTTTTCTACCATTTTAATTCTTAATAGAAGTAATTTTTAAATGTGCTTCTGAACTTGTTCAGTAGGTTTTGAAATTAACTTTACGATCTTTAATTTCCTAAATCAAAGTAATATCTGTGGAAAGGGATGCATTTGCAAATTGATTGCTTCTTTATTCTGATCTTGGAGAAATGTAATTTTTGTTTTTCATTTCGAGAGATTTGCAACTTGAAGTTGGTTTTAACTCACAGGAATTTTCCATTAGATCTCCCCAAGAAATATGCATATAATTTCCCCATGTAATTTTTTTTTTGTGGTACTGGGATTGAACCTAGGGCTTTTCACTAAGCTATCTCCCCCGCCCTTTCTATCTTCTAGTTTGAGACCAGGTCGTGCCACATTTCCCAGGCTGCCTCTGAACTTGCCGTCCTCCTGCCTCAGTACCCCCAGGATAGGGTTCAGGCATGCACCACCTCACCCAGCACTTCCCCCATAGAATCTATCAAACATGCTTAGCGCTACTGTTAACTCCAACGCCTGCATGCAGATGGATAGTGGGTCAGCATCTGAAGGCAAATGAGGAAATGTTAGACACGGCAGAGAAGGATCAGTGCTGAAGCACACGGTCATTTAGACCATGTAGGAAAGTAGCGTGGAAGAAACTTGAATGAGTGTAAGGAAGCGTTGGGTAGCAGTGCTCTGAGAAAAGCTTGGTAGTGAAGTGATGCTTTCAGTTATTACTGAATTTGCAGCTTGGTTTGTGGCTGAATCTGCCACATCTAATGTGACAAATCTCAATCATCTTATCATTTTTATATTTAGAGAAAACCTCACGTTTCTGGGTCAGCTGTTCTGTAGATAAGGAAATGGGATCAGAGTCCAAGGTCACCCTGTTGGTCGGTGGTAGAAACTGTGGGTTAATGATGATGATATAAACCCATCTGCTCAGCACCCAGGAAGTATCTGGGCGTTTGGAAGGTACACAATCAAGGTTTGTTGATTGGCTAAATCACATGGTATTGTTTCTCAGGTTTGCCTATAGTTTTTATATCATAACTAATCCAGGTCAGTCTTAGAGGCCATGATATTTCTACAAAAATACTTTATATTAAATTATATTTCATGTTCTTTTTTCACAAAATAATCACTACTGTGAGTAGTTTGTATTCATCTCACCCACACGAATGGGTAAGTTTCTTTACTATTATAAAAAGGCTGCCGAGAGCGGCAGTCCGGTTACAGCTGCGCGCTTTACCTTCAGATTCAGTGTGTTTACTGGCAGAAGGGAGGGACGGGGGGAGCTGATTTCTCAGGTTTATTTTTGAAACTTAAAAGGCAAAACTCAGCAACGTAAAGAAATCAGAGACCCGATTTAAAACAGGGACAAGATTTAAATACACCACCGTCCAAAGACGATGCGCGGTGCACTGCCAGTGAGCGAATGAAGAGATGCTCAGCACACGGGCCATGACAGGGACACAGATAACCCGAGGGAGCTGCGCCTCCCCACCGGGCAGGACAGCTGATGCCACAGAAGACAGGAAACGGCTCGGTGTGGGGGAGCCATGCGGAATCGGGGTGCTGGTGCCAGGTAGCTGGGAACAACCAGTATGGAAAACGGCTGCTAAAGAAATAAACAGCAGCATTGCCCTGCGAGCCAGCGATCTGCGTCCCGCTAAAGGGCCAAGGGAGTGAGGGGAGGGCGCTGCGGAGAGGCCCGTGCACTCACACTCGGGTCCACTAAAGCAGCGGCTAAGAGGGGGCGCGGCCGACAGCCGCTTGGGAGCATCCGATGGGGTGTGTGCGAGGCTGTTCAGAGATCTCTGCCCAGACTTGCCGACCACCGCTGACCCGTGGGCTTAAAAGTCATGAAAAGCCGTGAACTGGATACTTAAAAATCGCCAGGGAAGGTGTCTCAGTCAGAGTACACCGGCCTCTCCTGCATAGGCCCTGGGTTCAGTCCTGTGCTACTACTAAAAGGAAAACACGGCACATTTTCAGTCTGTTTACAACTACAGTTTTAAACAGTATTTTTAAAAAAACCCTCCAGTGTCTTCCTTTCTTGAAATTTTATTAATAAATGTGTAGTGTTATATCGTAGAGTTCACATGGACAGGCCTGAGAACTTCAGCTATGGGAGAAACTTGTGAACCTGAGGAAAAAGTGCTGTGCTTAAAATCGTCCCTTTTTCTTGCTGTCTGGAGAAAGCCTGCCTTTATCTTCTCCATGGCAGACACTGGTGTCCCTGTGTGCAGTGGTGCAGTGTGCTCTCCTAGTCCCGAAGATCAATCCCAGGGTCTCTGCAGGAGCCGTGGGCCCAGCCCTTTCTCCAGTTTCTGTTTTGAAGCAGGGTCATGATAAATTGCTGCTTCCCAGGCTGAGATCCTCCTGCCTCAGCCTCCGTGCATGGTGGAAGGAAGCCAGGCCTACAGGTCACCGCGGTGCTCTCTGTTCCGCAGGTCCAGAGCTTCATGCGGGGTTGGCTGTGCAGGAGGAAGTGGAAGACCATCGTGCAGGACTACATCTGCTCGCCCCACGCCGAGAGCATGCGCAAGAGGAACCAGATCGTGTTCGCCATGGTGGAGGCGGAGTCCGAGTACGTGCACCAGCTCCACGTGCTGGTCAACGGCTTCCTGCGGCCCCTGCGCATGGCTGCCAGCTCCAAAAAGCCACCCATCAGCCACGACGACGTCAGCAGCATTTTCCTCAACAGGTGTGGCTTTGCCCAAGTCCAGAGTCAGGCAAAACCCACGTGCAGGTCTTAGAAGATCTTTTCTTTATTCTCAGAAGGTTAGGCTGCGGGATTCCATCTCCACGGCTGGTGACATTCACAGTAACGAAGCCGGCCTCGCGTTGTATTTGGTCTGGTACCAGTTCACAGATCTCTGGAGGCATGGCTCTTTGCTTCCTCAGTTTACTTTGCTCCTGTGGTTGTGCGAGGTGAGCGTGTGGGAAAGATACCGTCTCAGTCGCAGAGGAGAATGAGAGACTGGGGGTCTTTGCATCCAGTTTATACACCAGCACTTTCAGAAGACTAAGTCAGGGCCTGAGAATCCTTGCTGAACTTAATTGCGCAACAGATATTTCTAGTGTTCTTATTACTGATGTTTAATTGCTGAACAAAGCAGAAAGTTTCAGGTTTCAGGGGATTAAATTTTGATGCAAAAAGACAGTGACCAATGAATCAATGAAATGAGTAAATAAATGAATAGTGAATAAATGAAATGTATTGAAAGTGATGACAATAATGGAGTGTGTTTGAGGTGAGGGAAGGATTTTAGGGGGATTCCTGGTAATCTGCGTTTTATTGCAACAATTGCTTTTACCTTCTGTGGTATGCCAAACAGCTATATTGCTGTATTGCTGAACAGAATTTGCGCCCAGAATATAGCTGCAGGGGAGTCTAGGAAGCGTAGTCTGTCTGAAAGGAGAAGGGAACACTGACTGAAAGAATATTTACAAAACTCGACAAACTAGATTTGTTTTATAGGCTGGAGCAACAAACGCTCCTTATTTAAACTTTTTTTGGGGGGGGAGTTACTGCTAGACAGGTGCTTGTGCTGCTGAGCTAAATCCCCACCCCTTATTTAAACGTTCTACAAAAGAAGAAAGCATCACAGCCTTCAAGCTGTACCTTGTTTATTTCATGGACCCTTTGGACATAGTGATCACTTCTCCTTGATGTGTATTCTAAGGAATTTGACTTACAACAAGCCAAGTTATCCCACTGAGAGGGGGGATTAATTCTGTTTTTTAAAAATTTCTAAATGTTATTTTTTATTTTCCTTAGTCCGTGTTTGCAGCACGTAATGTTTACCTTCCTTGCAGGGAGTTGGTGCACGGACGAACATGACACATCATAATGCCTTTTTTCATCCCTTTTCTTCTCCTGCCTCTCTCTCCCTTCCATCTCTTGTTTCCCTTTGCATTTGAGGAATAGCTGTCTCCCTATTTTGTATTATCTTTATTTTGCTCTTTTTTTTAAATTTGGATTTCTCATATAAGAGAAACCATGTGATGTTTAAGTTTGTGCGTCCAATTTATGTTACTTAACATTACGGTCTCAAGGTGCATCCATTTTTCTGCAAATGATTCAAGTTTATCTTTTATATGGCCAATAAATATATACAGAAATGTTCAACATCGCTTGCCATTAGAGAAATGCAAATTATAACAACTCTGAGATTCTACCCTGCCCTGGAAAGAATTGCCATCATCAAGAAATCAAATAATAACAATAATAGGTTGTTAACAGCTGGTGAGGCTGTGGGGGGAGGGGAACAATTCTGTATCAGAGGGAGGATGTCAACTAGCACAACCACTGCTGTGGAAGTCAGTGTAGAGGGGCCTCAAAAACTCAAACGAGAGATTCCATTTGACCCAGCTCTTCCCCTTCTAGAAAGCTCTCTGTAAGAATTAAAGACATTGCATCACAGTGATCCACGCACAGCCGTGTTTATAGCAACACCACTCGTAACAGCTAAATCCTGCAAGTAGCCTATATGTCCATCAATAGAGGAATGGCTAAAGAAAATGTGGTATTTGCACACTGAAGAATGCTGGTTTTGACTGTGCCAGTGCTTTAATTCAGAAAAGATGCTAGAGGCTTGTTGTGGTGGGTTGATGTAATAGACCTTGTCTTCTGTAGCTGCCCTTCTGGGCCCCCTTAGAAAGGTGTATGGCTCTCATTTTAGCATCAGTGTAGGCTTCACTCTTTCCAGAGGAGTATGTTATATTTCTGTGGAGTGGAATACAGTTCTGTCAAAAAGTTCGGTGTGGATTTTCTCCCCTCCCTCCTTCTGTCAAAACTCGTTTCAGTGCAGGAGAGGCTGTTTATTTGGGTTTGCAGAATCAACTGTGAAAGGCAAAGGGACCCCGACTTTAACATTCTGACGATCTGTTGGCCCGCTGCTGTGAGCATAGAAAATGCGCTCACTGGTGTGGGGAGGGGGCTGCACAGCGGTGCTGTGTGCTTCTGGTCTTCCAGTGTTGGGCGCGTATTCTGGGCTTTCCTTCGGGGTTTGAGGCAGTTGGGGGGGGCGTCTCTGGGATGGGCCGGGTATTGTTGGGCCGGAGGCGTCTCACATAGAGAGAGGGCTCTCATCGCTCATTAAACTTTTTGGACAAGGCAGAGACACTGCAGTGACCAAGTCATGTGATTTTTCTCCTTTTTTGAAATAGTGAGACAATCATGTTTCTTCATGAAATATTTCACCAAGGACTGAAGGCACGGATCGCGAACTGGCCCACCTTGATTTTAGGTGAGTGTGTCCTGTCACCCTGGTGTTAGGGCTGCGGTGCCTGCGGCTGGTGTGTGATGACCCGGCTATAGCCCAGCCTTGGCTGGCGTGTAGCTTGGCTGTCCGGCTTGCCCTGCTACCCCGGGCAGCACGTGGGCTCCTCGGCCCTGCCTGGGTAGTTGCCATGTGGCTGCTTGGGGCTGAGTCCCGTTCTGCTTCTGGTGTGCTCTCCGCGACCTGCCTTCCATCAGGCTTTAGGAGCAGGACTCTGTGTCACCCCCCTGCCGGGACGCCCCCTCCCTTTCCCACGGGTGCACATAGTTTACCATGCGCCGAGGGAAACGGCCATGGTCCTTCTCTTTTGCAGCTGACCTGTTCGATATCTTGCTGCCCATGCTGAACATCTACCAAGAATTCGTGCGGAATCACCAGTACAGCCTCCAGGTGCTCGCCACCTGCAAGCAGAACAGAGACTTCGACAAACTCCTGAAGCAGTACGAAGCCAACCCTGCCTGCGAGGGGAGGATGCTGGAGACGTTCCTGACCTACCCCATGTTCCAGGTACCTCACGGGGGCCATCTTGAGAGGTTGCTCAGCGGCTGTGAGTCCCCGATGCCTGCTGTGACTGCAGAGGGCTCAGACGCCTTCGAAGGGCACTGGTCACCCGCCTCATCCTGGTCCAGGCAGGTGGGCCGAGTGTGCTGTCCAGTAAGAAGCCAGGCATTTTCTGATCCTCTTTTCTTTTCCTTTTCTCTTTCTTTTCTTTTTCTGTCCTCCCTCCTTCCCTGTCTGCTTCTTTCTTTCTCTCTCTCTCTCTCTCTCTCTTTCTTTCTTTCTTTCTTTCTTTCTTTCTTTCTTTCTTTCTTTCTTTCTTTCTTTCTTTCTTTCTTTTTTCTTTTCTCTCCCCGCCTCCTTCCTTCCTCCCCACAGCCCTCATTTCTTCCTTCCCTCTTGCCCTCCTTTGCTTCTTTCTTTCTCTGTGCAGTGCCAGGGTGCCATCCAGGGTCTCTCACAGGCCGAGCAGGCGCTGTCCCACTGAGCCCCCACCCAGCCCTGCAGGCAGACATTTCAGAAGCGCATAGCTTGGGAATGATTTTCAGAAAAGCAGCGCAGTTTTCTCTTTATAGAAAGATTCTACCCAGAACTCTTGCATGGAGTCTCCTCCTCCAGCGTGTTTAAAAATATTACTAGGTTTACAGAAATAGGATTCTGTGCAACTGTTCCAGTGAATGCTGGTTGCATAAAAGCTTCTGGGGCTTGGAATGACTGCCGGGAAGGCCTGCGTAGTGGCCCGTCCCCCAGCCCGACAAAGCCAGGGCCTCCCTGGTCAGAGAGGCTGTGGGACGGTGGCCAGCAGCCCTGGCGGGGTCTCCTGGCACCTGGCCAGGCGGCCTCACTGAGGCAGGGAGGTGGCCAATGATCAAACGTACTTGCTTCTTCTCTGGGTTTTGGGCTTCACCGCTGACGACCGCAGAGGCCCTGGGCGCTGACCCTTCTGTTATTTGCAAAGTGCCGATTCTGATCTGCACAGGCTCGGGTGTTCAGCGTGGAATTTACAGGGCTTCTGCGAGGCTCCCTTAGTGTCCCACAGTGACTCAATCTGCTGATCGTGTGTGTCAGGTTTCACGGAGCGCTGTGTCCTCACAGCAGGCGTCTCCCGCCCGGGCCGATTATGTTGTCACCACGCTGCTGTGGCTCCTCACGGCCCCCGGGTTTGTCAGTCTTTCCCGAAATGCCAGAGTCACAACAGAAGTTTAGAAAGATTTTTCATAACCACAAAGACGTGCTTGAAACCACTGCAGGATGCTGAAGCTTTATAGTGCCTTCTTTCTTATGGAACTAACTTGTGTGAACTTTTGCCTCTTGGAAGAAATAGGTCACAGGAAGAATTTCAGACTTTTATGTTTACTGTATACCTAGTTGGAACTTAAGGTTTTATTTACAGCGACACATTTCATATAATGTGTTCCATGGGAGTTTTTGGCAGTTATCTTAGGTTATGTATGATTCAGCACCCCAAATGGTATCTGTTCAGTAGCCCCAAATCAGGTGAACATACAGCGTGTGATTGAAATGTGTGGTGAATGTTTAAATTTTTAAAAAATTATTACAATGAGAGACATTGCCATGAGCCCCCCTGCCCCCCATTTCTCCTGGTCTGAGCACACTCATCCCGTCATCTTTGCCGCTTTCTGCAGCAGCTCTGGAGTCCTCTTTCCTGAGTGTCTGTACCAGGTGTGATCAAAAACACGGTGAATGCTGCTGCCGAGCGCCGTCCAACAGAAAGACAGCTCCTAAAACAGGACGCTGTGTCCTCGTCCTCCTTAGTCACCAGGTCTGGCACCAAGCGACTTCTGACTCTTCCGGAAGTCAGAATGACCAGGAAAGAGAAGCATGGAGTCGATGTGGAATATCACGCCAGCCAGGACAGTGCAAGGAAGGAAGGCGTTCAGGGAGGAGGACTTAGGAATGCGGGCCTGAGTGTGTCTGTAGCCGGGAGGGTTTTGAGGGAATTCACGGCAGTGTGACTTCGACTATAACAGATTCCTTAAACATCCACGTTCTTGGTGTTTTTCTGTCACACCATATACACAGGTAGAGTTGTGAGAGGCGCTCGGAAGTGAGGGTCCTGGCTCCCTGCCCCACACCGGGGACTTCCTCGCCCACCCGCTGTCCGGTTCCCTCTCATTGCATCACAGCAGCGGACGTGTGTTCGCCCCAGGCCTGGAGGCCAGGGGAGGTCTCTGGGTTTCTTAAACTGCCGGGACCCTCCTCTGCCTCCCTGCCCTGCTGCAGCCTGAAGCTTGATGCCCTGCCTCCGTGACTAAGCGTTTCGCCAGCCCTCTGAAAGTCCCATAATGTCAGACAAAGATGCCTGGGCTGGAGACCTGGAGCAAGAGAGCTGAGGTTCACACATCATCCACTCGTGAGCTGGGGTAACCAGGCGACCTCTGTCTCTGTGCCTCAGTGACTAAGTGGCTCTGAGGGCCCATCTCTGACCCGGCTGCCTGCATGGACATTGCCGGCTACAGTTTGTGCGGGGCTCCTCTGTGTGCGGTGCGGAGCCTGGTGTTAGTCGCAGGCCCTCCCCGCAGACCATGGTGACCTCAGCCCCACAGTGGGAGCCCAGATGCTGTGGTCCTCAGACTCCCTTGAGACCTGGGTGACCAAAGACCGCATCGTGTCCCAGCCCACTCCAGGGAGCCCCAAGCTGAGAGGGTTCAGCGGAGTTGGCCCAACTGCAGGACGTGAGCGGGCAGGGAAGGCACTGGAAGCTTTCATTGCTTCCCTCTCACTGTTCCAAATAGACGAGGAGGGGAAAGCGAGAGCTTTACCCCAGCCTGTCTCCCTGCTTCTGCCTCCTCTCTGGTAACCCAGACCCAGCGTCCTGAGACCGTCACGCTGCCGCTGCTCCAGTCAGAGCCGTCCCAGGGCCGTGGGCTCTCGGTGCTCAGGGAACCAAACCAGTGGGCCAACTCAGCTGCAGCCAACTCCGCCAGCCCGCTGACTCCGCAGAGCAGAGATCAGGTTAACAGCAGCGTCTCTGTAACAAATTCCTTGCCAGCGCCTGGCCTGGCCTGGCCGGTCCCACTGTTCGATGGAGAGAAATTTCACTGCAACCTCCAAATTCTCCAGTTTCTCCCCATTTTCCCAGATCAACAAAGCTAATAACAGAATCAAGAAAAAAAGAAGAAGAAAGAAAAAAAACCTCAGGAGGACGAATGCACTCGCCTCCTCTGTGGCTTACGCACACACATACATGCTTGCACACATATGCTTGCACACACACAAACTAGACGTTCCAGGCCCTCTCCTCTGCCCCACGCCTCCCCCAGCCTCTGCCTCCCCATCCAAGCTCCAGACAAAGCTGGGGTCTGAGGGCCCCTGGCCGCAAGAACAATCTCACCTCTTCCATCACTGCCCTGTGACGAAAGGATGCGGTGCCCTGGCTTCCCCCAAGGCGTCCAGCTGTAGCTGGGTGCTGGGCTGGGGCAGGAACAGCACTGCTTACTCCTGCACACACCAAGGAGGGAAGGGGATCACCCCAGACCCGGGGGAGCAGACAGCTCCAGGCTGTCTCCCCTTGTTAGTGAGAGGCCATAAGCAATGAGGAGACGGAAGGAACCCAGCAAGCAAACCCTCTGGCTCCCCCTCTGCAGCCGCGCTGCCTGGCTGCTGGCTGAGACCAGACAGCCAGCTAATTCATGTCCCCAAAGTGACAGGAACTTGTCCCATTGGTAAACGCAGAATTTTGGTTCATTTAGTGCTTACCAGGATGCCTGGGTCTCCGGGAACCAGTTTGTAAATAGCTCTTTCTGGGTCTGCTTGTGGTTATTCTTTCCTCCGCCAGAAAGTGCAAAGGGCCAGTGGCCGGTTGCCAAGTTCGGCTGCAGCACGGACTCTCAACCAGGCGCCCTTGTGAAATAGTCGGATCTCAGGGAGGAGGCTGGCGAAGCTGTCTAAAGTGCTCTCATGGGTTTCCGAGTGGACCCTGAGCAGAGGCCCCACTCCACCTTGCCTTGGTTTCCTGCAGAACCCTGGCTTTGGGGAACTTTATCAGAGGAACCTCAGTATGCGTGCATGTCCCTGGAGACTGCACCGGCCAGCGCTGTGGCATCTGGGGAGGGACTCCTGATATGAAGAGGCAGAGGCCACCTCCATGTCCCTGGGGGAGGGTCTGCTTCGTCCCCCCACTCCGACAGAGGGTTCGCTGTTCCTCCTGACGCCGTGACTTTGTTCAGGGCTGCAGTGAGATGTCTGCTGACTCTGGCCGCCTCCACCAAGCGCGATCTGTACGAGTGGACCCCCACCCACCCCGGGGCAGAACGCCGGGGCACACTTGGGACCCAGGGGACCGGTCCTCTGTCCCCGTTCTCTGAAGTTCTTTCCTGTGCTGACTAAGACCCATTCCACAGAAGAGAGACCACAGCACGGGTTCTTGGGAAGCGGCTACTCAGTGGGACCGCAGCCAGCCCGGACTCCATAGCAAGATCCTGGCTCACCCCCGACATGGAATTAGTGTAACTTGAGTGAAAGCCCTAGGGTGGTCTATTAAAACCTTTATCCGGGTGCCAGGGCTGCTAATTTTGACATAATTTGGTGAGTCCATCCATAAGCAAGAGTACAAATACGTCATCTAATTAAACATTATATATTTATTTACTGTGAAATGAAACAAACTAGGATCGAAATGTCATAAGGGAATATATTTTCTCCCAGGTTTTAATTGTTAAGGAGAACATTGCACAGTGTGATGTACAGTTCCTCCTAAGTGGGTTTCTCTGAGCAGCAACACGCAGGCTCAAGCGGAGCCGCGGCAGCCGTGCTGATGACCTCGCCGTGGCCAGGCCCCGTGGCGCCCGCCCTGACCGCTCTCTGCCTTCAGATCCCCAGGTACATCATCACGCTGCACGAGCTCCTGGCCCACACGCCCCACGAGCACGTGGAGAGGAAAAGTCTGCAGTTCGCTAAATCAAAGCTGGAGGAGCTGTCCAGGTACACGGGGAGTGGGCGAGGAGGACGGGAGCGGGGATCCGGCAGCTGATTCGGGGCTGAGGTCTGGTGCAGGGCGTGCATTCTGGCAAACACAATCCCCCGATTCCCTGGCGGCTGAACGCAAGCTCCTGCCACATTCTGAACCTCCATTCGCATTAATTTTAACCAGAAAAAAAATGTATCTTTGGGCTAGGTTTTATTTCACGTAAATTTATGTAGCTAAGAGTCGGTGTATTTTGGTGTTGGTTTGGAAATGTTCACTTTATTTCCTCAGCATCCACAAAAAATGACTTTCAGTTAAAACTTTGCACTCAGATTTAGCAAAACGCTGGAGAAGGTGGTTGGCATTTCTCAGCGATGTTTCTCTGTCCCAAGCACTTATTACCATCTGTATCCATTTAGTTTATATGGGACAATACCAAGGTGTCTGTTTTTCTCTGCTCCCAACCAGTGGTGCTTCCCTATCTAGGAAGCAAGTGGCCAGAGGTTGCTTTCTGGTTGCATGTAAAGCAGACATTCCAAGGGTGCTCACTGAGGGCTGGCCCATTACGTGAGGATGGGTGGGGCACGCTGGGCTTGCTCTCGGCACGGCTAGAGCCTGGGGTCCCCATGTGCTTCTCTCTTGGGCCCTGTTCCTTTGGTCCAAGTTCACAGCCAACCCTGGCGGGGCCCTTCCCTGGCGACATGCTGGGCGGTAGCTAATGGCTCCTCCGTGTTGTGTGGCAGGGTGATGCACGACGAAGTGAGTGACACTGAGAACATACGGAAGAACCTGGCCATTGAGAGGATGATCGTGGAGGGCTGCGACATTCTGCTGGACACCAGCCAGACCTTCATCCGCCAAGGTGAGTCCCCAGGGCCTGGCCGTCTGGCCCGGCGTCTCCGGCAGAGGCGTGGCCCGCTTTTGGGAGCAGGCCCAGCTTCGTGTGTGATGTGCACGTCTCTAGTGCAGGTCCCCTCCAAGGGCTCGGCCTGGGCTGCAGTTGAGGCTGCCTCTGTGCTGTTTCTTTCCAGGGGCCATGAAAAACAGCAGCACAATAATAGTAAGGTGTGCGTGTGACAGTAAGGTACACGCCGGCTGGACTCTGCTCCTCAGTGGACCTGACGTTCTCTGCAGCTCCCAGGAGGACGCCGCGTCAGGCTGGCCCCGTGGCGAGGTCATGCCAGGTGGTGACGACATCCAGGCCAAAGCTCAAGAGAAACTGGCGTTCCTCAAAGCCCTGGCACATAGGAGCGGGGACAATGTCCGCAGTGAGAACAGCTGTTTCCTGTTTCCATTTTTCATCAGCACTTCCGGGCCAGCCCCACCTGGTAGCGTTTGAGTGGCCTGGTAACTCAGGTCACCGGATGGAATGGCTCCCCGTCGACCCCTGGGGTCTCTGGTCATAGCCAAGCAGTTGTGCACGTGGGTGGACTTCGGGGCACTCGCCCTGTGAAGCAAGCTTTGGAAGAGTCAAGGATATTTGTGTGCAGAAATTGAAGAGTCAGTTATCAGACAGCGCACCTTCCTCAGCTGTGACTTCAGGGAACCAGAGCCAGCTGCACCCCAAGTCATCTTTCAGGGTGTAGATACATTGGGAGAGGAAAGCAGGCTCCGAGCAGCCGATCAGAGTAATCGATACAGTATATTGCACACACCGACCGGTTTGAGCTTGGTGAGGAGTGGAAGCTAAGCGTGGAACTTGATTTGGTCGTTAACGTGGTTCCTGCTTGTGATGTGCTGATAGCATCCGAAGATCTGTGCGTTGCTGCCGCCTGCATATTGTGCTGCTTAAAATCTTTTTTTTTTTTACCTCATTGAAAAGATGTTAGGATGTACACACTCATTTTTGCAAAGAATACTTGAAGACTTTCACGCATGCCATTCTGTTTTCCGTTATTTATCTACAAGGAGTGAAGCCTTACAAATATGTTAAAGTCCAGGAGTGTATTTTAGAAAATGATTCCTTTTCCCATTTCTGGCGTTGGATAATCATGGAATGTAATACAGGCCTTTGTGTTCCCCCTCTGTCCTCCTCGTGGACTGTGTCCCCGTATTTACTTCCTGCAGTGTCTGTGCCTTTCCAGCACTGTCCCTGGGTTCCCATGTCCTTTCTTACCCATGGACAGTGGGTTGTGGTGCCAGGCCAAGGTCAATACCCGGTGGAAGGAGTCAACCTTCCGCCCTGATTCCTGGGCCCGGCGGGTGCCGCTGCTCTCTGGGGTCGCTCTGGTTTGCTCGCCTCTCTCTGGTCACTGTGAGCCCTGACGTGCAGCACTTGTGACTTCTCCGTGCCTCACCTTGTCTGGTAAATGCTTGACGTCACAGCTCCTGCAAAACGGGCATTGGACTAAATTAGATTTCTTGAATCACCATTGTGATTGTAAGATATTTTATACTTTGCTTCTGCTTGGAGTTCACCATAAACGCCTCCTAATTGCACTGTGCTTTTTAATATGTGAGAATGGAAACCAAAGTTTCCAAAGCTGTTGTACCACTTCCGAGAGGCCTGTGGACGTGGACAAGTGTGACCACACCTGACGTTTACTGTGTTTCTAAAAACTTAGGCTGCATAAATGTAGGCTTGAAAAAATACCAATAATGAATAAATGCTAGAAGTTAATATACGGAATAAGTTGTACTTTTTCACTGTGCATGGTGAAGAGGGCTCACGCACTCTTTTCCCAGCGGTGAGATCTACGTGTTGATTTTCGTTTCCTGCCACATATTTAAGGTGCCTCTGTCAGCTGTGACTGTTTCTGATATTGCTGTTGTGTCTGTGACAATTTGGTGATTGCTTTTCAGCAGTATTTCCCTGCATATTTTATCTCGAATTACCCAATACTGAACAGGACTTCCTCAGTACAGGTGTCTCTGGATGTCAGACCTTGACCTGAAAGCGGAGTGCGGCAAGTCACTGCAGGCGCCTGGCAAGGTTCACTTTGTCCTGCTTTGGCTGCTGCTGTCGTACTTTTACTAAATCCCCTTAGCAGTCCTAAGGGGTCGCAGGGGTGTTTTGAAAGATTGTTATTCTTTGGAACTTGGAGGAGTCTATTTTCTATTAAACGGAGCATGGTTTATCTCTAGTGGTTTGCTGGTGTTTGTGTTCACTACTTTCCCAGATGGTAGAAGGCCCATTTCTGTGTGTGTGTGTGTGTGTGTGTGTGTGTGCGTGCTTTTGCGTGTTTCTGCACATACTTTCAACCCTGGGTGAACTTTTTCTCTGAGCACTAGAAGAAGCAGTCATCCAGCTCATCTCAGAGGTCGTCTCAGGATAGGTGCTTCCGCCACTCTCCGGTGGTATTCGACGGGGAGGTAGTGATGTAAATCGTGTAGTTTTTATTATATATAACTCCGTCCTTAGATAGCATGGTGTGATAAACAGGAGGTGAAAGAGTGGATCATAGCGGTGATCAAACACTGCCACTCACTTTCCAAAATCTAATAGTAAGTGTTGAGTAAATGTGTCCGTGTGGAGCAGTCTCAGGTCCACGGCACAGCCGCTCCTGGGGTCCGAGCTGGCTCCCGGTTTCCGGGTTCCCAGGTTCCCGGTTCCCTGGCTCTGCGATGCCAAACAGCATGCTGCACCTTTCTGACCTGTGTCCTCTCCTCGCACTGGAGTTAGTGGCAGTGCCCGTCTTTCATGATAATCATGATGGTTACATGAGCTAATGACCACAAATGCACCCCAGCTGAGCTTGTGAGTCACTTAAAAGTGAAGATCTGAGTTTTGGATGGCTATTTCCGGAAGCATGAGATGTGTACTAGTCTTTGTTTGATGATAAAGGCACTCTAGGGTGACCTTTAGTAGAAACCTATCACATCGTCAGCATTGTCCTTGTGGAACTGTGAATCAGGAAAATGAAAGCTGACCGAAGACAGAGCAGAGCACTTACGAACCAGATGTGATTTCTCCGGCACCTTCAGCATCTGCAGACTCAGAGCTTCCGCTGGACGGATGGCTGTGGGGGCCGTGGCACAGCTTCTCAAATGCCAGACCCGAGGACCTGGACATTGCTTTTCACTCCTGTCCGCTGCAGAGCAGTGGAAGAACCCCAGCGCTTGCCAGTCTTACAGGGCCTTGGTGCAAATCTGGTGGCCTTGATGACAACAGCCTTACTGTAAGGTGACCCCAGTGGCTGGACAGACAGGTGATCAGGCTGCCATGCATCACAGCATGCCTGTCTGATACTGGGCGCTTACTACTTTGAGCACTAATTCACGTTAACTGGAGAGGAATGTTTTCTTCCAGTCTCAAGGCTACGTTAAAATATCACGGAGACCATGATGTGATGTGCAATAAATCAGATGCGTAAGCTTAAATACCACCCGGTTCCTCTTCCATGAGAAACTCAAAGTACAAATCAGAAGCAAAATAAAAGATCGAACAAGAAGTCAGGAGTTAGCTCTTTCTCCCGTGGGAAGCCAATCAGGAGAGGGAGGGCCAGAGAGGGAGGGGGCGAGAGGGAAGGAAAAAGGAGCTGAGATGTTGGTGTCCTTGTGCCGGCTCCCCACAGGGAGTGTGAGCAGGTATTGCAAACAGGCTCTACTAAAAACCAAACAAACAAACAAACAAACAAAACCCTGCTTTAATAAAACCTGTAAGGGGACGTGGGGAAAGGGACCTACCTAAAATACCTCTTCCACGCATCTGATTTTATGAGCGGGATAGCGCTGGCACTTTCCCCTTTCCTTTCTGATGGATGTGTGGATTTTTTCTCCCCTCTGAGCCCTAACCTCTGATGTGGAGAGGAGGTGAGCAGTGATCGATGGAGCCGGTGGATGTACGGTTGCCAAGGAAACACTGATTTTATTTTATTTTGAAATTCACATAATAGCTAATGTGTGAGGGAGCCGTCGATTCTGTCACTTGTGACTGAGGAAGTCCCTGCATTGCTGGGAGCATTTACTAATGAGTACACTGCTAATCCTGCTTTCACAGGCTCGGTGAGAGCTGTCCAGAATGTGCCTCCCAGCCCCTGTGTCCCGTCCCTGTCCCTGTCCCGTCCCTGCGCATTTGTCCAGGCTGCCCACTGTCACCAGCCCTCATTCCCGAGCCATGCTGGCTCAGCCACACCCCGGGCCAGGCCCTCACTGCCACTGCTGCCTGTCATTCCCTGTCCAGGACAGTCCCTGACTGTGCCTCTCACTTAGACAGGACCTTAAGGCGGCTGCTCAGCCTGGACTCAGTTTCCCCACCTGTAAAGTGTGCGTGGGGGGAGGGGCTGAACCAGGCTCTCCAAGGCTCCTCTAGCTGTGATTCGTCCCCAGCAGTCCTGCTTTGCCCCTGTGGGCCACGTGTTGTCCGTTACTCCTCACTTGCCTCCCCCTCCCAGTTCCCCCCTGCAGCTCACCTGAGCTCCTCTACTTTGCAGATTGCCTTCCTGCCCAGTCTCTGGCCTGTCCACCAGCCCACCTGACCTTCATGCCTGCTCTTGCTCAGCCCCTTTCCTGGATTCCAGCCTTCTCCTGGCCCTTTGTCCCCAGGTCCGCTCCCTCCCTAGGACTGGTTCCTCCACATTGTTTAGGCACAGAGTGGCTGCCCACTCCCGGTGTGTCGGACATCCCACCTCATTACTCACCTCAGTGGAGGCTGTGGGTCAGGGCCCCAGGCCCAGGTCCTCTGCCACCCTGCACATCTCTGCTAAAAGGCAGGTGTACTTTGGAAGACTCACGTTAATATGCAGATTTTGTGACTCATAATCATGGTTTTACTGCCTTAGGTGTGTATGTTCTTTATAGAATGAAGAACATTACTGTTTATTTTCATTCAGAGAAATAATCTGTTCATTAAAAGAAAAACCAAGAAGCTCAGAAAAAAGGATAAAGAGAAAATCAAGGTTGCTGGCAATCATCTGTCCCCCTGTGACCACAGTTGCTGTCTAAGGGCTGGGCACACTTCGAGGCTGTCAGGGTGGCAGGAGCCTGTGGGGTCCTGGGGGTGGGTGGACGACAAATTAAAGTAGCCTGAGAAACAGTGCCACTCGGGACTTTGGAGGCAGTACCAAGATGCTTGCAGGAATCTGCCTTGGTACTTTCTGGTTTGCTGTTTAACTTAAACCAGCGTTTTCTGTTTTAGGGTTGGGGAGGTCACCATTAGGCTGTAATATAAAAACAATCAGAGGTAATCATGTTATTCTATAAAGCCTGTGTTGCTTCTCATGTTGTCCAGGAGATAGTTCTGCTCCGGAGACACTGGCTTTATGTGGGACATAGGCTTTATGTGGTTTATTTTCCACTTAGAGGCCACAAAGCATTTTTTTCACACTCAATTTAAATGCAACTTGAAATAGCTACCCTTTAAAGAACTGTCCTTAACTAAATTGCATTGAATTATATCATTTATGTATTTTTATAAGGCATGTGTACTGTACATTCAGGTTTTAAAGGACAAAACAGATTAATATGCTGTTTATCCACTTTGAGTGACTCAGAAAGAATGAACTTGGTGTACTTTTGTCACATTGCTGCATTTGCGGGTGTGGTGACGGCTTTGGTGCAGTGCTGTGAGGAGTGAATCGGCTGGGTCACATCACCAAGGACAGAAGGCAGAAGTGCCTTGTTCTCGGAATTCAATTTGAATTTCTTTCAAATGTGTGTTCTCATTGATAGATGATGAATGGAATCTAAAATAATGTTGCGGAAATATTAGAGGCAGTTTCACCCTTAAATAGAATGCATTGTTTATTCTGCCCAAGAGTTGATTTCCTGGTTCTGATGGTGCCTGGAATCTGTCCTTGGTACCTTTGGAAATGGGCCCTTGTGTTTACGGCCAAGGGCATGGGCCTTGCTTGGTGTGATTTTAACTGCTGTGTATTCTTCACTTTTGCAACCTCCAGGTTCTCTTATTCAAGTACCTTCCGTTGAGAGAGGGAAACTTAGTAAAGTTCGCCTGGGTTCACTGTCTTTGAAAAAGGAAGGAGAGAGACAGTGCTTCCTGTTTACCAAACACTTTCTAATCTGCACCAGAAGCTCGGGAGGGAAGCTGCACCTGCTGAAGGTACAGTCTCCCTTGCTGTCCACGAATGTCCCTGCTTGCAGGAGGGACCAAGGGCCATTGCACTGTGACTTTCTCATGCTGCTGTCCTAAACCAGATTGTCGTGATCACAATCACGATTGTTATGAAAGGGGGACTAATGTACAGTGAGCAGCTCATTTACAGTGATTTTGTTGCCCTCTGTATTCAGAATCATAGATATTTAACAAATTATCATAAGGTGGTATAATTAAAATTATCACCTGGGCAAAATTATTACTGATTGACAACTGCTGAGCTACAAAATCTTGGCAAATCACTGCAGTTTACTGATGTGGCATTTGCTAACTGCTGTTTTATCTAGGGCCCTATAGCTTGCTGCTTGTTTTGTTAATAAAGTTTTATTGGAACACGACTACCCCCATTTGTTTCCATATTGACTGTGTCTGCTTTAGTGGGAAATGACAGATTTAACTAATTGTAGAAAAGATATGGCTTGCAAAGCCTAAAGTATTTACTCTCTGGCCCATTTACAGGAAACATTGGGCTGTCTATTCCTGCTGTTATGATTGTTTAAAAATATAAAGCCGTAAAGCCGTGCTGAAGTTTTCCATTGCATGAATCACCTCCTGGTTGGCAAATCCAGCCCTAAGGCCACTGTGTTGCCAGCTCATCTCCATGGTCACCAAATTTTATAGACATCAAGAGCAGGATTGGGGTGGGAGAGAGGGTTTAATTGATGTGGAGTGACTTCAATCTACTTGGCACACCCCAGTTTCACTGTGGACTCTGAGAAGTTATTTGTGGTGCAGAATTGCCACGCTTTTATCTCTGGCAACTGAAATATAGGTTTTGAGATTCATTTTCCCTGCCACCCCGGCCTCCAGCCTCTTACACAAGAATTGCTCTGTTTCCAGACAGGTGGAGTGCTCTCGCTCGTGGAGTGCACGCTGGTCGAGGAGCCGGACGCCAGCGATGATGACTGTGAGCCACTTTCTGTCACCAGCTGTCAGGGTGGGACAAGAAAAATAAAGCTGCTGGGAGTTTAGTCTTTCGTAGTTAGAAAGCACTGCCAAGGGAGCAGGGGCGGTGTTGAGCATAGCCTCCAGCTGTTGGTCTGGTGGATCACTTAAGCGGTGAGCTTTGTTAGGCTACCAGGGCACCGAACTGGCTACTGAGTTCGTCCCACGGTGCTAACATTTCAGTGGCAGGTGGAGAAGGAACACCAGTTGAACTAAGGGTTGGATTGTGGGCTGCGGTTATAGTCCAGTGTTAGAATGCTTTGCTTCATGTGCAGAAAGCCCCAGGACCCATCCCTAAGACTGTAAGCCAAAAAACCTGAATTTCATACATTCTGTAAGTTAAAATAAATGCAAAATGTGCTGGGATCCTAGTGTGGAGAAACCTGCTGACTTTGGCTGTGTCCTCTGCCACATGTTTCATAGGACTCTGCGAGAAGGGTTAAGATGCATGGTGCACCAGCTCCCCGGCATGAGTGTGATCACTGTGCTGCAAGCCTGCACTAATAAAGATAAAATTTAGAAAAGAATAGGGCTTCCCATGCTGACCCGAGGTCCTGGACTTAAGTGCGGGTGGACCACTCCAGCAGAGCTGTGGAGTGTGGCTGTCCCTCACACTTGCTTTCGTCTCTGATCGCTGGGTCTCTGTGCATTGCAGCCAAAGGTTCTGGCCACATGTTTGGACACCTGGACTTTAAGATAGTGGTGGAACCTCCCCACGCCGCGCCGTTCACGGTGGTCCTGTTAGCACCGTCGCGCCAGGAGAAGGCGGCCTGGATGAGCGACATCAGCCAGGTGAGTGGGGGCTCTGGCCACCCTGTTCTCTAAAACTTCACAGCGTAAACGGTTGGTGAGAATTTTTAGAGATGCTGTATTTTAACTCAAAATTTATATTTGAATAAATAAGATGTGGCAGATACACAGGGGAGAACTAGTTAGCCAGGAAGGATAAACTTGAGTCATTGGTAGGAAGAGGGGGCTTGAGATCGTAACACTAAATAAAGTAAATCAGATACAGAAAGTTGGGGAGCACATGGTTTCTCTTACATGAGAGACCCAAAATATAAATAATTTAAAGAGCAAAATGAAAGAGAGATGTTAGGAAGTGAGGAAGGAGACTTTGGAGGTGGCAAGGGGACTTGAGGAAGGGCTAATAAAAGTGATCAAGATGCAGTAAGTGTGTGATGTACATGATTATTATGTATCACAAACATATACTAACAATACACAAAAACCACATCTGCTTACCACGGTCACCGCCATTACTATCATTTATCTTCATAGACTGTCACTATTGTTGTTTTCTTAAGGTTAACATTTAACCAAAATGTAGTGATTGCATTTTAATTCCTGGGCATTTTCTGCCTGCTGCAAATAGCACAGATGCGTTGGATAGGGTTGAAATTATCCTCTTGGTGATGAATTCTCGAGTGAGTCTGCTAAAGTTTTTGGTTGTTTCTCAAGTAGGAAAACAATCAATGATTAAAAAAACAAAGGAAGGAAGGCAAGAAGGAAAGAAAGAGAGAAAGGCAGCCAGCCAGAGCTATAGTGAGAGGGCATGCACTCAGGAATAAAAAGAGAAGATACTATCTGTAGTGTAAATCGGAACATGAGCTTCTGTATTTTGTGTAGACAAAATTAGGAGTCAGAATTGCTCACCTTTCCTGGACTAGCAGCACCCAGCTCAGGAATTGCATCTACTCACCCAGTGCTACATTTGGAAATGTGCCGTGACCGGGCTGGAGCTTCCTGGATTCAAACCCCATGTGAATATTGGCTACATTTGCAGACATGGGGGCAGAGTGACTCTGTGTAAGGAAAACATTCAAATGCATGCAGTGGCTCACACCTGTAGTCTCTGCTGCTCTGGAGGCTGAGGTGGGGGGATCACAGGAATTTAAGGCCAGCCTGGGGAACACAGTGAGTCCCTGTTTCAAAAGCTAAAATCAAGTCTTAAATTATCAGTTGTCTTAGATACTTTCTTCTGGAATGATTTAATGATTTAAAGTGTTGTGAGTTTGGTGATAAAGGAAGCTTTAGTAAAGCTGGGGACTATAAAGGTAGAGGTGAGGAGATCTCCTTTGCTAAGAATGAATATGAGAATTTAAAAGATGGCCTGAAGGCATCACGAGAAGCAGCAAGTCTTTACCTTTGCAGCCTCAAAACTGCGAAAGTGAAAGCCTTTGCTTTGAGGAGAAAGCCTCAGAGCACCATGTTCCAGAATGGCAGCAGCATAGAAATATCGTTCCTCAGAATTGGACTCAGAGTGCCCAGTGATCTGGGTGCTCAATCCCGACAGCCAGGAGAGAGGAAAGCCTGGCTGCTGCTACAGCTGGTAGCAGACCTTGGAATCATCCCACTGGTGCTGGTTTTAGGTGTGTGCAGAGTTGTGGGATTAACAAGGATTCTACCTCAATTTCAGAAGGCCTGGGAGGCCAGGCAATTGCACCCCTAAGAGAGCAGTGTATGAAGCTATGAGGGTGAAGCCAAAGGGGCAGTGAAGACTCCAGAAGTTTGGAAACGCCAGGGTTGTGCATCATCGTAGGAAAGCTGCAAGTAGGGAGCAAAGTGGGCCCAAGAGAAGCTGCGGGAGTTACAACCACCAGAAGTGCTGTAGGAGTGGAGCCATCCAAGCTTTTTGGAGCTCACAATTTCCCACAGATGGCCTCAGATGCTGCATGGGAACTGCAAGACTTAAAATCCCTGCTGGATTTTGGGCTTGCTTTGGTGCCATTCCATTATATGCTCCTGTTTGTAACTTTTGGAATGAAAATGTTTATCTTGAGCCGTTGAATGTTTGAAATGTTTAGCTTTTCATCTATACAGGGCTTTCAGCTAAAAGTTTGACTTACAACTTGGAGGAGACTTAGGACTTGGACTTTTCAGCAATACTAAAACTGTTAGGACTTTGGCAAGTCTTAGAGATGGACTAAATGCCTTTTGTGTAAAGGGATGCACATGAGTCTTTGGGGGCCAGTGGTGGAATGTTATGGTTCTAATGTAGTGTAATGTTGATGGACTTAGTGCTGGTTCTTGAGGTCTGCTAAACCTGTGTTATAAAGTTCAAGTTGTGAAATGGTAAGAATAGGCATGTCTTTGTATCTGGAGACTGGTTTAAAGAAAAGTGTCTGGGTGCCAAGTTGACAAGGGGTGGACTGTTATGGTTGACACACTGTGTTAATTTGAGAAGTTTAGAAGTTTAACTAAGTGACTCAGCAGGGGCCCAGGGTTCTTCCTTTGTAAATATCCTCACCCCCTGCAAGAGAAGTGTGTGTAGATAGTGTGAGTGCCACACCTGCCCTAGGGAATGGTAGCCTGCTTACAATACAAGAGAAGAAAAGAGGTTTTCCCTGCCCACTTTTGCTCTTGCTTGTTTTTTGTGTCTTCTGTCACCTTGAACTGTTGCCCCTGTGCCATGCTACCCTGACTTGGAGTCAGCTGATTATGGATTGAAATCTCTACAAACTATGACCTAAATAAACCTTTCCTTGCTTAACTTTGGGTGTTGGGTGTTTTGTCTCAACAATGAGAGAAAAAGAACCAAGACAGGCTCCAAGGCCTGAAGGGCATGATGAAAAGGCTTGTCAGAGGAGGCTCTTGTCATGGTGGCCAGGAAGCAGAGACCAAAGGCAGGATCCAGGGGAGATAAACCCTTCCGGGTCACACCCTCAATAGCCGCCTCCAACCAGGCCCCACCTTGTAGCAGCACACTGCTCAGTTTATCAATGGGTAAATCCTCTGACGAGTACAGTATCTTATGATCCGGACACCTTCCAAAACCTTGCTTCTGAGCACATGAAAGTTTGGGGGGACATCCTCGGTCTACAAATCAATAATGCCTTAATAATGTTGTTGCCTCAAGACATTTGGGACAGTTGGAAAAGGTAGTTATTGTGAATTTCCTTGCCTTTTTTCTTTTTGTCAGAAGATCTCATGGTCACCTAAGTGGAGATATGTATTCTATCATAGTTCTTCAGGTAGTTCTGTTCTGTTCTTTTCTTTTCCTTTTGAGAGATTGAAAATTGAGAATGAATGGCAATAATCATTCTTACTTGCCAAGGGAGGCTCACAGGCTTACTCTCATTTAACCCTTATGTCATATTCTGAAGGCAGAGAGAAGTACTGCTAGTCTTTGACAGGCAAGACCCCAAGGTCTTGAAAGTGAGGTGTTCACTAAAAGTTACACAGCTGCTCCGAGCCAGGATTGCCATCTAATCCAGGTCTTCTTTTAGTTGCGTGTAAGAGTGCCATATGCAGAACTTCCACTTACATAACCCAAGGACTGCTTCGATGGTGAATAAATAGCTGGCTGAAAAGGGATGAAATTGCGGGCTCTTTCGTAATGCGCTGCGTGTCCTCGATCCTCATGGTGACTTATCAGTAACACTCCCTTGAGCTGTGTGCCACCTCGGTCGACATCTCAGGAGCTCTGGATCCTGCATTGATTCTCTGAACGTGGATTAAGACCCCATGCACGTTGCTGGGCTTGTGCAGGTGTGGGGCTGGTTCCTGCTCCCAAGGAGATGAGCTGGCTTGCAGGGAGAGAGGGGGAGCTCCATGAAACAAGATGTGTAGGTGTTGTGAAGCCAAGAAGAGGACAGGAAGAGGAGGAGTAGACAAAGATGTTTTGCCAGCTGCTGCCGCCTCTTGTGAGAGGTGTCCTGGAGTCTCCTAAGGTTCAGAGCTGAACCCCTGTGACCTCCCTCAGGCTGCCTGGTGGGGTGTGCTTAAGAGAAAGACCCCTGGAGTGCATGAGTGACTGTGCTGGTCTCAGAGAAAGAGAGGAGCCCCAAGTGTTGCCTGCCGTATGTGCCTTATCTTTGCTTAGACTGCAGTTTGGGAGGTGTTCAGTTTCCTCCCTATTTCCCCAAATTGCCATGGCCAGTTTGCTGCTTAGCCAAACATCATGCTGGGTTTCATCTGCAGTGAAAGGAAGCTGTGTGGGTGGAGTGGGCCGGGGGTGGGTGGCGGCAGCAGGACGTGGGACCCTGGGGCTCATGGGAAGTTGCATCTCAGAATGACCGTGAGACCCTCACAAGAAGTTTCCCGCTTCACCATAGTCGTCCCATTGTGTGACTTTGGCCTTTTGGTTTCATCCCTTCAACCAACAGGTTTATGTGGGTATCAGGCACTGGTCCAGTATGTGTGCATGTCCTGAGCAAAACAGGCACCAGCCACAAGTTCCTGGACCAGGGTCACTTCCATGTGAGTGTGAGGAAGGCCTGCGGGTGCAGGAAGGGCAGTGAACGGGTGTGTGCTGTGCTGTCGGAAGCCAGCAGGGCAGGGAAGGGCTGGGACGCAGCAGAGGTCCGATAGGGAAACCCCGTGGGGTGGTGGGAAGCCCGTGTGCACGCGTGAGGAGGGGCAGGGGTTTCCCAAATGAGAAAGCAGCAGTGATGACGACCCTAGAGCAAGAGAAAGCTGCGGGTTTGAAGATTTCCACGGAAGGCAGCCTGGAGGAGGCGCAGTGTGTGAGGGAGCACAGGCTCTCAGAGGTCACTGGGCAGACGGGACTGGTCCACACCGTGGTGACGGGGCTCTCTGTGCCGAGTCGGATGGAAGCTGGGAAGGGTGGGAGCGAAAGAGTGCACACGTGAGCCTGGGCTCGGCGGGACCCTTGTGGGGCGCGGTGGGGCGCGGAGCGGGGGGAGCAGGAGGGGCGCACCAAGGCGGGAGCGGCCAGGATGGGGCTCCCGGGTCTGCCTTGGGGCTGAAGGAAGGCCCTGCTGTTACGCGGGATCTGGGCTGGGACAGGAAAGGAAGTGAGGACCACAGCGAGGCCTTCACCCTGAACCGCTGCAGGAGCTCACGGGGAAGCCTGTGGGGAGAGAGATCCGGAGGACCCTGTTTACTCAGTTTGTGGAGAAACTGCTTACCCGTTCCTGAAGCGGTCAGCCTCTCAACTGTGTCTCTGGGCATCTTTATTATTAATGGAATGTGCCTACTGAATGCTTGCAAATGGACTGTTTAATATTTTATCGGGCACACGGAAAATATAGACACAAAAAATGAGGCAGAAGGGTTCCCAGCATGCACCACAGTAAAACGTTTGCCCCAGTATCTCCCGCAGGTAACCGGCGGGAGAGTTGTGAACCCACACTGCGGGTGACACCCTAACCCGCACCCGTGCAGCTTGACGAGCGCCAAGATCGTGGCTTCTCGGTTACAGAATGAGAGCCCTAAAGAGGGACTGTGTCACCTCTGTGCCTCCCGCAGTCGTGTCAGGCAGAAGGGACTTTGTGGCTTGGCTCTTGGTGTATGCACGCGGCAGTTTGTAAGCTCGTTTCTTCCTTCCATATTCCCACACATTTTTTCGTTTTGGCTTCTTCTAATAAACTGCGCATATGTTTGTATGCATATAGGTGTAGATCTATACATAGCGTACCATGTGAGTTTACCATTTTGATAGCTTTTTCAGAGTAATTGAGCATCTAAGCTGTTTCCAGTTGAAAGGCCGTGCTGACCACCTCTGTGCGGGAGTTTCGGCCCTTTCCGGGGCCTCGTTGGCCTCTCCCCAGTGAGTGCAGACCAGCCTTGAGGGACAATCACTTGCATGATTTCTTGATCCATGACTTGACAGACTGCCACGGTCCCTTCCCGAAATGGGAACATTGTCACTTCACTGCATCAGCCCTGGGTTTCGAGGTCACTTTCTTCTAAGCCCTGCAGAAGCTGACCTATCTCCTAGCTCCCACGCGTTCCCGTTTCATGGAAAACGGTTTTGCAGCCTTCTTGTGGTTTTAATTTACACTTCTGTAGTTATCAATGAGGTAAACGTTGCCCACTATTTCTATTTTATGTCTGTTTACACCAGATGGACATTAAATCACTGGAATGATTTACACAGACTAAGAAAATGAACATTCTCTTTCAATTCCAACTGTGAATATGTTCTCCATTATTTTATCTTTTGAATATTCATCAGTCTTTATTTTTGAAACCTTAAATTTTCTGTGGTTTGAGTTGCAGCCACCTTGCTAGGCTGTGGTTTTGTGTTGTGCTGATCACATATGGTCCTTATTTAATATAATAAAGCAGTTCCCGAGTATCAGTGTGATCCTGCTTCATATGAGAAACTCTACAAAACGTAAGACTCCTGGTGTTGCCAGGTCTTTCTCTCTGGAGCTGTAATTTTAAGTGGGAACAATTGCTTGAATGATTAATTACATCTTTAGTTGTATCCGTAAAGCCATAATTAACTGTTGGCGCCTCCAGCAAAATATACAAGGAGCTAATGGTCTCAACCAATAATTCTTCCCTTTCCTATCTATTTATAGGGAAGGATCTAAGGCTGAGGATTTGACCATTCATTTTAGTATAGTGTATTCATTTGTGCTTGTCTCACTTGTCATACCTGGATTTTGCATAATTATGAGTATGAACGCGAAATTAAAATTCACCTGTGAACTAACTTCTTGGTTGGGGCCGAAACTGTATTTTGTGCCAAGCTTAGACCCAGGGAGACAAGTTTGACACTGGACATTGTTTTTTCCTTAAAATAGCTTCTCTGAAGGCAATGGGAATTTTCTACCTTAGCCTAAAAACAGTGAGTTAAAAGGAAAATGGAATCTAACCTTTCTTCCTACTACATAACAGTATTGAAAAGATTTTAAAAATACGGCAGCATGGTGGATCATAGACTTTTTTGCTTAAGGTGCTGGGGTCAGCAGGACCTCGGAAGTCCGTGCGGGAGAAGTCGCTCTTGGCAGCATTCTGGCCATCTGCATCGATGTATATTTTGTTCTCCTGAAACTTGAGTGTGAGTCACTATTTCCTTTTGTCGCTGTTGACAGTAATTTTAATGCCTCGCACAATGGGTCATAAATGTTTCGAATGAGACCTGACGCAGGATACGAAATAGGCAGAGGTGGTCACATCTCTTTTTTTCTTTCAGATATAAATGTTTATCTCAAGTTCCAGTTGTGACAGTGTAGAGGACTGAGCTGGTTTAGTCTCCTCTAGCCACAAAAACAAACTTTTAACACACAGATTCAGTAAAATAGAAACAATTTACAGGTAGAAAGGGAACACCCCCCCCACCCAGTCAGCAGAAATAACAAGAGGATTTGAAGCCATATCAGAAAGCTTGTAAGCCAGACCCTTAGAGACTCGGGGCTGCTTTTAGGTTGGAAATTGGCCCCTCGCCTAGCAATATTAATATTTAAGGGGAGAAAGAGAGAACAGAGACTTGAGTCCTTTGGCGTGGTTGAAATCCCCATCTGAAGCTTGGGAGACTACACCCTCCGTGAAATAGGAACTTAAAATTCTACTCTTCGGTCCCAGGAAAGGAAGAAGGGCATTAGTCTTTCTCTTGAGTTCCGAGTTCTTAAAAAATCCTTTTAAAAAATGAGTATGTGTCTGGTGTATGAATTTTAAATTCAGATGTATAATAGATGTATAATTCAGATGTATAATAGATGTATAATTCCCAGACAGAAATTCTTATAGAAAGGACTTTCAGCTGTTGGAAGAAATGTCAAGAAAGTTGTAGAAGCAAACACAAATCCACTCCCTTAGCAAGAATCCTGCAAACCAGGGCTTGTGAGTTGAGCTGACATAAAAAATTGCAAATCTCATGAGAAATACTTATCTGGAACCAGATGCAGAAAACCCAGGGAGCAGCCGGATTAGGATTGTGAGAACTTGAGGTGACAGGGTGCAACCTGGAAAGGCCTGTAAAATAAGGGTGTTTGGATTGTAACAGAACCATATGAGAAAGGAAGAAAGGAGGGAGATGACACGAAGGAAAGACTTCCTCGTGTGTAAGAAGGACAAGGCTGGTCTGTCAGCGAAGCAAAGAGAAGATCTAGAAGTGAAAGTATGATATAAAATAGAATTAATTGGTAATTCATTGAGGATATCGGGTCAGTTGAAGCTGATGAGAAGATTAAGAACTATGTAATGGGTTTATAAGTAAATTACATAGAATGTATCAAAGAAAGATGGAAGAAAAGTATGAAAGAGATTCAGAGAGTAGAGTTGGAGGGGCCAGCATGGCTCTAATGGGAATTCTAGAAAGGTCTGAGAGGACAGAGAGATGAAATCTTCAAAGAAAAATGGGTTGGAATTTACAAAATGGATTAAAATATGAGTCTTACAGTCAATAGACATAATACATTCCAAGCTGCGTATACTCAAAACCCCATTTAGACACACTGAGGTAAAACACAGAAGACCAAACCCAAAAAGATGTATCTAAAAAGATAGAAAGGCAGGCTACCTATGAAAACATTAAAAGAAAAGTGGCATTTTTTTTTCAAGAAGAATGTTGACCAGAGCCTGTATCTTTCTAGTAGCAGAAAGACGGAAATGCCCTAAGGGAGCATACAAAAGAGACGGGCTGTGTGGACTATGGCATGCGTTTAGACCCTAGGGTCACCAGATTTAAGATGACTGAACTCTACAGATCTCAAAGCAGTAGAGGGTGGAAAAACACAAGTATCTGTGTAAACCTTAAAAATGCAAATAATATCATACACTGCAGTGGGCAAAAACACAGGTGCATATAACAAAATTTTTAAAAAGGGATAGGGAAGACTGAAGAGGCGCCATCAGCGTGGAGAAGTTGGTTCTCCCGGGTGGAGAAACCCCGGTGGGGAGGAGGAGGTCGGGGCTTTGGCTGCCAGTAGCCTGAGAGAGGCTCCCCAGCAAGTCGGGGAAGGCCGGTATCACGCAGAGCTAGGGCCGGCATCTGGGAGGCTTGTTCTTTTCTGTATGTTTGAAGAATTTCATAACTAAAAAACATTAAGATGAAAAATGAAAGTTTACATTTATTTCCTTTTTGACTGTCTCTTAAATTCCAAGTTATGAATCACTGCATTGGGGATAGGTGAGAAAAAAAAGCCAAAGACCTCCTCCGTCCTGTTTCTTAGATGAATAGCGAGCTATTTAAAAATTCAATTACTTAATAGTATCTTTTTTGCGATGATTAATTTTCTGACATTGCTATATTCTCTTTCTAATTTTCTTTGCTAGGGTTACGTGTTTTTTAAGAAATGAAGTCTTTGAGTCAAAGAAGTCAGCTACTGTGTGTTTGCATTCGGTGTGGGCCAAGGAGGGTTTCTTTCTCGTCTCTGCTCGCCAGTGTCTCACAGCCTCTGCCCGAGCCGTTGCCATGGTGCTGGTCCCAGCTCCTCCTGCCTCTCCCTGCAAAGCCCTGGTCCCCTCATCGGGCACAGAGGCGGAAGTGAGGGGGAGAAGGGCGTTGCTTGCTTTTGTTGCAAGAGATAGGAAAGAAAGGTCCATGCTGGACCCACGGAGGAAGCACGCCTCCGGGTGCCTGTGGTCACCGTGGCAGCAGGTTGTATTGGCTGGGCAGGTGGACTGGGAAGACTGGACTTGAGAGCCCTTTCCTGTTGGTTCCCTCTTTCAAGAAGCAAGACCTTAACATGATGGACTTAAGATGTATCTGTTCTCACGTGACTGAGTTTGTCCTTCTTTATGGCAGAGTAGTACTCCACGCTGTATAAATACCACATTTCCTTCATTCACTCACCTGCTGATGGACATGTAGGCTGCTTCCAAGGTTCAGCTGTCATGCGCCGTGCTGCTGTACACACAGGTGTGCATGGGCCACTAACAGGGTGTCTGGAGCTCTTTGGGGAAGTTTCCTAGAAAGGGACTAACGGGGAGGGAAGGAGTTTCTACTGTAGTTTTTGGAGTCTTCTCCACACTGATTTCCACAGTGGCTGCACCGGTTTACACTCCCACCGGCAGCGTGAGAGGTCGTCTTCCCCCTGCAGCCTCTCCAGCGCCAGCGCTTGTTACCTGATTCTTACTCTTGACCATTCTCTCGGGACTGGGATAGAATCTCAGTGTTGTTTTAATTTGCATTTCTGTCAGGGCAGAGACGTTGTCAGACAAATAAACTCTTTAAGTATCGCATGGTTCTCTTATGTGAGAAACCCGACGTGTAAGTAAAGAGCAAACTGAAGCCTGATGACAGGAAACTGAGCTCTTGCAGAACAGAGATGGAGAGGCGGAGGGAGGTGGGAAGTGGGGTATGAGAAGTGCAGAGGTGCCGTGGGGCTGCCCCAGCTCCCCAGGCACGGAGGCGCCGCGTACTGCAAACAAGGACTGGGAAGAAAACCCAAAGACAGAGCAGCGGCGAGGCTGCTCCTCCCCGGCTCCGGGAGCAGGGCGCAGCAGAGGTCTCTGGGGTCCCTGGCTGGGGCGCTTAGTGCTGGCCGGGTGCCGTACTCCCTGTCTCCCTTCCCAGAGTGACCTCAGAGGAGTGGACGCCCTTTGACCTCACCCCGGGGCGCAGCGGCTGGATGCCCGACTCGGGACTCACCTGGCTCCTGTGTCCCGAGATCCAGGCTGTGGCAGCCTGTCCGGGCTGCTTCTCACGCCCACGGCCTGTCATTTTGGTCACTTCCAGTGCCCAGCGGCCACCACCTTGACCGTCCCCTCGCCCAGTTCTTTTGGGTACAGCCACCCGAAGGCTGGTGTCTGTGCCACCATGTCACTTGCTTTGAGTGTGACAGGGACATAAAGGGACACCACTCATTTGCAGACACCATCTTCCTTTCCCACTCCTGTGCCGGTCACACAAGGGCACCCATGCTGGGCTTCGGGGACACCTGGTATGGTGGGCAGGAGAGGCCCCTGGGCGGATGCCGCTCCAGCCTCCTGCTGCCCAAGGCTTCCGCGGGTCAACGGGCAGCTTAGGGTCACTCAGCCCATGCCCTCTCTGTGCTTAGGCCACACAGCAGAGGCAGGCCAGCCTCTGCAGCATGCCCACGAGGTCACCACAGGGATGTCCACTGGGAACTGAGCTCGATCCAGTGTCACCAGAGGCCACAAGACTGGCCATCGGACTCGTGGTTGCTGTGGACAGGCCGTGAGGATGTGGTTCTGTCTGAGGACCTGTGAGGTCTTTTTCTCCACTCTCAGACTAGGATCAGTTGGACTCCTGCTATGGCGTGAATTTCGTACCTGATCCTGGCGCTTCAGTAAGCTGGCAGCCCCGGAGTTCAGCTCAGGGCTTTGCCGCTTGTGTTTTTATTCATCCACATTTGCAGTACGCAACAGTTATATTCCACGTGGGGAGTTGGTGTTTGGACACAATATGTTTCAAGTCCTTTTTATCCCCTCCCCCTCCATCCATCTTTTATTTATATTTTAGGGGTCTAATGTAAGAGAAGCCATGCAGCATGTAAGTCAAGAGTCTGATTTATTTCACTTAACGTCGTGGTCTCAAGGTGTGTCCATTTTCCTCCACATGATTTGAGTTTATCCTTCTTTACAGCACAGTAATATTCCACTGTGTGTAAAAAGACACATGTTCTTTATCCATTCTTCTGTTGATGGAAATACAGGAGGCTTCCAAGATTTAGCTGTTATGAATTGTGCTTCTATAAACATGGGTGTGCACGGATCACTGTAATATGATGTATTTAACTCTTTCAGGGAGATACCTGGAAGAGGACCAGCTGGGTGGGATGAAATTTCTGACTTCAGTGTTTTGAGCATCCTCCACACCAGTTTCCAAGTGGTTGTCGTAGGTTACACTCATAGCAGCTGTACAGCAGGGTTCCTTTCCCTCCCTGGCTTCACTGCATTCTTCATTATTGCTTTCTCAATGACAGCCATTCTCTGGAGTGAGGTGGAATCTCAGTGTTGTGTTAATCTGCATTTCTCCAGTGGCCAGCGGTGTCGCGCAGTTTCTTCATGTATTTATTGGCCATTTGTAGTTCTTCTGAGAAACGTCCACTTATGTCAGTAACCCACTTTTTGAGAGGGTCTTTTATTTTGGGGGTTCTAATTATTGTGAGTTCTTTATGTATTCTAGACACTAGCCCTCTGCCTGAGGAGCAGTGGTAGAGGTTTTTCTCCACCTGCTTCTAGCGAGTACATTCAGCGTGGAATGGGTGTGCAGCTTCGTCTTATGCTTTGCCCTCTTATTGCTTCCTCTCTGGCCTTCTCACCTCACTCACCTTTGTCTCACAGGTATTTCATGACCTCCTTGGGAGATAAGATGCTGTATACATTCACATACAACCTAACTTGTGGCGAGGCGACCATAGCTATTTACATAACAGCATGACTCAGAGTCTTCCCAGATGCTGTGGTGTCAGGAAAGGGCTCAAACTGTAAACACCGCATTTCCTTAGGGTGGGCTCCTTCAACGTGGTCATTGAGATAGTGGCAGTAATCTGTGAGGAAAACAAACCTCCAAGGAGAGACAGAGGTGAAAATGGCTGAGCGGTCGGGGGCTTCCAGCACCCTGGTTTCTGACAGTGTTCCCACTCTTCGCTGGATGTGGGGTGCGGTGTAGGCCCAGGTCGGCCCTGTGGGAGGGCACGCCGTGGCCACTTCTTGGCCCTATTCCGTTTCAGTCACGCAGCGCTGAGTGGTGTCCTGGTGACTCTAACAGCAATTTCGAATTTGAAAAATTGCTGACCCATGTTTGTTCAAAGGGAAATATTTGTAATTCAAAATAAATTCTTCTGTAGCCCAGAGTAATCATAGGGAAATTTTTAAATTGATAAGACAGAGATAAATAAAAAAAACAGAAAATTAGCAAACATTCTGGAGTTCTCCCCTTGGAAGAGACAGAGACAGAGAGAGAGAGTGATCAGAGAGAAAGACCAGCAACAGGCAAAATCACACACTGCCCCTCACCAGCCCGACACGGTGCCAGTGGAAACTGCTAGACTGAGTGGTAAAATGTGGGCATAGATTGGCAGGAGGAGGTGAACCCACTGCAGAAGGGGCCATTGCTAGTTCGAGTCCTCTGTCCAGCACCTGGTGGCAGCAGATGCGTAGCAGGACGGTCACAGCTGGAGGCGTGAGTCTCTCTGTGGTGCTGGCACTGCCAGGGCACGGTGACCACATGACACAGCCGTCAGGGGTTTGGAAAGGACATTCAGGGAAGACGAGGCCCTGGTGTCTCTCCAGATGCTTGCCAGAGGTGTGGCTGCAGTGCAGTTTTGGTGCACGGATATTGGGTCTCTCCGTGTGTCCGTGTGTGTGTGTGTGTGTGTGTGTGTGTGTGTGTGTGTGTAATACACACAGGTGAAGAAGGAATTGGGTCCATCTGTGAACATTTCTGAGAATCCGTGATGAGCCCAGGATTCCCCGTGGGTTTTAACAGCCTTTGTTTTACTTCCGCAGTGTGTGGACAATATCCGATGCAATGGCTTGATGACGATCGTCTTTGAGGAGAACTCCAAAGTTACGGTGCCGCATATGATCAAGTAAGTACAGCGGCCGTTCCGCTGCATTTCCCAGGATCACGTCGGTGGAGATGTGGGACCTTGAATAAAGACTGCTGCAGGGAGGTGGTGCTTCCTACTGGGCATGTTTCTCTACAGTCAAGTGATCACTCACGTGATGCCATCACAATTCATAGGCCGTCCAAATGGGTTTTCAGACACACAGGGTGTTCACTGGCACCCTTGGAAAACTTTTTTCCCCCCATGGCATACAATTTCACCCCTGATGGAACCCTAGCAAGATGTTCAGTGTGGAACCCTGACGTATGACAGTCAGATGTGTCGACAGTCAGAGGTGAACGGTGGTGTGACTGACTTCTGTGCGGGTGTGAACCTGTCACTCGGGAGTGGCAGCAGAGAGCTGGACATGTCCAGCACAGCTAATGGCAATCAGCTAACTTGACCGTGGAATCTTCTTCCCACCCAGGGGCCATCTGCAGGCCTTGCATTCTGCCCGGTCTGTGTCTCAACAAAGCGAATCCTGCAACTCAAGGGAACCACTAGGGTCTCTAAAGTTTAAAAGGAGAAAGAAGTTCCATTTCCATCACCAACTGTCTCAGTCACTTTCTCATCCCTGGGATGCAGTACCAACACCCACACCTTAGAGGAGCGGTTTATTTTGGCCTATGATCTGATCCATAGTTGACTGGCTGCAAGGCATAAGCCGTGGTGGAAGGGCCCGGCGGAAGAGAGCTGCTCACACCATGGTGGACAGGAGGCAGAGAGAGGAGGAGCTGGGGAGAAAGATACTGTATAACCTTCCAGGCTATGCTCGGTGACTGCCTCCACCCAGGCCCCACCTGCCGACACCAAGCCAGCTGTAGCACCCCTACGACCCACCCACCTTCCATAAGCCCTGCCTCTGCACAGGGCTTGGGGGGACACCCAGGCAAAAACCAGAACTAACAAAGTGTGCCGAACTCTGCATTCGTGTGGTTGTCTCCACACACTATTTTGCGTTTAAATTGAGCAGTTGTTCTGGAAGAGTTCTGAAATGGACCAGATTATTCCTTACTTTCATGTTCTTGGTTATCTGCATTCTTAATTCCAGCAGTGAGGTATATTTTTGAAAGCAGTTTTGTTAGATCTATTGAAACAGAAGCTAGTGGAAACGAAGAGTGTTTGCCTTTTACGCCTTCTTCTGTGGGTCTGCTGGGGTCTGAACTGTTTATGCTGAGACAGTAAGAAACCTGAGCTCTAGACGAAGGTGGCTTTCCTCTTGGGCAAGGTGGACGGGAGCCCAGCAGTGTCAGCGGTGGAGTTGTCACTGATTGTATCCGACGAAGGCACAGACACAGCCCGTTGCCATCGTCGGGGTGGAAAACTGTGATGAGTAGGAGAATTGACAGTATTTTAAATTATGAGTCAAATTTTAGCATACTTTAAGAAGACCATTTTTACACTCTAGGACAAAGATTCTTTTTGGGTTCAGTTGTCCAGCTTTTTAATTTAGTGTCTGTAAGAGACGGAGTACTTAAAAATGTGTGATACTGAGCTTAAGCACAAGTGTGAGATACTAGGTCGAGAGGTCCAGATCACGACCTGATTTCTGAGCTCACGTCATCGGGTTGGAATTATCTTGTCATTTCTTACATGGGGTCTCCTGTTAATCCCGCTCAGAATGACACACATGAGTTTCATGGGTTAACCAGCTACGAAGTCCAGCTGGCTCGGGATGACGGTTTGTGACACAGACTTGTGGTCGGGTTGTGAGGCCCTGGGACGGCAGTTCATCCACCTGCTTTGCACACATTTTTCTGACTTTAAAAATTATACAGCACTAAAGAACACGGCAGGCCCTGTGTCTTGGGCTGGGAGGATTTCCTGTCCACACTCTGAATCTGCACCACGCTGTGTTTCTTCCTTCTGGTTTCCCCAGCCTCCCCTGGCCAGGTCACCCTCCAGTGGAGGAGAGAGAGTGTTTTGCTACCTCTGTCCTACCCTGGACTCTGCATTTCTGCTTCCCCCCACATCTCTCTCTCTCTCTGGCTATGTGCCGGGGAGAAAAAGAAAGCAATCTTTTTTGGTTACACAAAACAAAAGCATTCTGCTGGAACCACCCCTGACTTGGTGGAGCCTCCGTATCAAAGCCTCTTCCTTTCCAAACTGCCCAAACTTCACAGCGCATCTGGCTTCCAGCTTCCACTGCCTCCTGTGATCACAGGAGGCTTAAGTAGCACATTCTGCCTTTCCTGAGCATCCCTTAGGAAATAAAGCAGGATCCTGCTCAGTGTAATAAAAGAAAATTAAATCATTTCGTAATATTTAATTTCTTTTCTCAGAATGAAAATGTGATCATAATTTTGAAGGACAACTTAATTTACTGGTGGCTGCAACCCAGTTGCTTTCTCCTAGTGCTCTGAGTAAACCAATTAAACTGCAGTTAAAAGAGGCAGCGCTCAGCATTACGCTTTGGATGTGCCGTCGTGACCCTTGCTGGGTGACGGTGTCCTTTGCGTGGTATCTGAGCTCAGCCTTTCTTTGGATGCTATCTGGCCTCCGCTTTCGTAGAAAATAGAGAAACAGTGGGAAACAGTAGGAAAAGAGCCATTATTCATTCAGTCATGTTTGGGATGAATTGATGGATTCCTAAACGTGCTCAGGCCTTTTGATAAATGAGAAACTTGAGAACCAGAAAAATCAAATTATTGGAGCCTCACACAGTGAGGGGCAGAAGAGCTGCACTGTTTGTAACCACCTCATGCACACACTTGTGTGTTTCTGAGCAATAATGTGAAGCCAAGAGGCCAGCCTGGCTCGGCTCCGTGGAGGGCCCGGCTGGTCACGAAAGATGACCTCTTGCGGCTGTGAAACAGGGGTCCTCTGCCCCCATGAGCACACTTGGAGCCGGGAAGTTTCCAAGAGCAAAGGGAGAAA
The DNA here is from genome assembly GCA_004027295.1 of Dolichotis patagonum. Taxonomy (NCBI): domain Eukaryota; kingdom Metazoa; phylum Chordata; class Mammalia; order Rodentia; family Caviidae; genus Dolichotis; species Dolichotis patagonum. The sequence continues at coordinate 1,442 of PVJX010011727.1, read as the reverse complement.
GCTATCGAGTCCTTTTCAGTCCAAAGGAAATAAATGTGTAATTTCGAGCCCCTGGTCCGGGTGAAAGGCTTCAGGAGGACAGCTCTGTGGAAGGAAGCTTCTGTGGCCGGCGCTCGGCAGTCACTGCCCCGTGGCATCTTCTCGGGGACAGCAGTGAAATCCAGGCAGCCTGTTGTGCAGCTGCGGAGGGCAGGGACCTGGGACCTCTCGAGGAAGCCAAGGCTGCCTGGGCCCTGGGCCGGAGGTTCTGCAGAAGATCCGCTGGTGCAGGGTGGTAGGGTGACTTCGTTAGCAGAGAACATTTCATCAAGGTGCTGGCTTGTTTTGTTTGTTTTAAAGGAAACATTTTTAGTGGTGCACATTATTGAAAACATAATGTAGACGTAACACAGCACACTTACTATAGGGACGAAATTACATTCAGAAAATGTCAGTACATCAATAAGCCCAGAAGAACTAGATCCATGAACTAGGTAAACCAACCCAAGACCTTAGGAAAGGTGTAGAAACTCAACCACAGAAAAGTAAATAAACTAAGGAAGAAAATAAACTGAGATAAGATCAGTGGGCTGGGGATTTAGCTCAGCGGCATAAGCGCCTGCCTGGCAAGCTCGAGGTCGTGAGTTTGATCCCTGGTACCAAAAAAAACAAAAAAAAACAAAAAAACCCAATCTGATTACTGAGATAAGATCAGATTTGAATAAGCTAAAGTAAGGAAAACAGCAGAACTGCTACATCAGAGGGCCAGTTCTCGAAGGCAAAATACTGGTATGGTATTAATAGGTCAGATTACATTAATGTAAGGCAGTGATATTTGTCTCTCCTCTGCAGTGCAGGAGGTATCTCCACTACTTTTTGAGCACACTTCTGTTATTCTGCTTTCAGACCCTAAGAAATGCTTTCCCCACCATGTCTGGCAGCGCGCACCTGTCATCCCAGCACTGGGGAGGCTGAGGCAGGAGGAGTTCAGTGAGTTCGAGGCCAGCGTGGGCTACATAGCGAGACCATGTCTCAAAACAAGGCAACAAAAAGTAAGACAGGCTTTTCCCCTGCCACAGGAGGCTTTTTATTTCATTTTCTTAGTGAAAGGTAACAGCTAGCGAGCAGGGACCCATGCCGTGCAGTGAGTTATGAACGTCCCGTCCTCACAGCGAAGCCTGGGGGTTTAATGGCCAGGCTGGCCCAGCACCACGCAGGGGCTCTGGGTCACTGGGCCGCTCTGCACAGGTCCGACGCCCGGCTGCACAAGGATGACACCGACATCTGCTTCAGCAAGACCCTCAACTCCTGCAAGGTGCCGCAGATCCGCTGCGCCAGCGTGGAGCGCCTGCTGGAGCGCCTCACCGACCTGCGCTTCCTGAGCATCGACTTCCTCAACACCTTCCTGCACACCTACCGCCTCTTCACCACGGCCGCCGTGGTGCTGGCCAAGCTGGCCGACA